>OMLF01010307.1:0-27167 GCA_900302615.1 Holocentrus rufus
TTTGCTGTCTGGGACTGCTGTTAACACAAAGATGCATCTTTCAAAAGTGTAAACCAATGCATGATCAGTTAGCGGAGAGAGAGGGGGTTTATTTCATGGGCATTTCAAGGCCTTATTGTTCAAAAATGTGATGTTTTTATTGGTTGTTCACACCCTCGGGTTCAGCATGATTTCTCCATTTCAGATACTGTTTTCTAGAATGTGGAAGCAATGGGATTTTGATGTAAAAGTATAAAAAGTCTGAAATTTTTTATTCGTACTGGCCTTCAAAACCCCACATCAACCCCTAGCACTACCAACCTTAAGCTTTTCCATATCCCTCTCATGCTGCAGCTGAACAGAGCTCATCTTCCCATCAAGCTCTTCTTTCATCTGCTCTGCTATGACAGACAGCTGTTCCTCCAGGTCCTTCACTCTTCTTCTCAATAATTCAATTTCCTCCGCCTCAAGGCTTGGATCCATTACCTCATGGGACGCATCAGTTGTCTCAGTGTTTTCATCTGAGATCTTCTCCTGGCCCCCATAACTTGAAACGGGGTTTTCCATGCCGCTGAGTCCAGTATGAGTCAATGAGTCTTCTTCAACCATCTCCTGTAGTGTTTTGAGCTTCTGTGCTTCCTCGAAAGAAATACTGTCCTGTTTTAGGTTCTCTTCCTCCATTTCATCTGCAATACTTACACCTGTGCTGTCTGCTACATGTAGCTCATTATCTGTGTCCTGTAGGTAAGTGCGCTCTGTCTGGCTAAGTGTGGGCATCTCACCGCCTGATGAGGGAACCATTTGTTTTTCTAAGTTTGCCAGTCTTGCCCTTAGCTCCTCGTTTTCGTTCATCAGGCCAGCGCAGTTGCTGCAGATGAGAGAAGAGGACAGAAGTTTCTCTTTGATCTCTGCATGCTCCCGCCAGTATGCGGATTGAAGTTTACGAACGTGACAGCGGTACAATGCTTCAGTGGTGACAGAGGGAATAAAATCTGACCAGGGATGCTCGGAAATGTTAAAGTCACAAAGCCTATCAGCCATGCAGTGGAGTTTGTCGCTGGCAGAGGAGGCTACGTGTTTTAGCAAAGACGTTTTCAGCTGTCTACTCCCTGCAAAATGCCCCTTGTTGCTTTTATCTGTGTCACAGTGCTGATCATTCAAATTTAATATCCCACAACTACCATCGTTCTCTTTGTTTTCTGATACGGCTACACTTGCGATATTCCCAATGATATCTAAATCTTTCAGTGGCTTGCTCTCACACATGCCTTCCAAACCTTCCGTCCCGTTGACTGTGCATGAATCTGTCTCGGAGAGCAGACCATGAACTAAGAGCAGCATTTGCTTCTCCACCACCATATGTTCTGCCACCTCACTGAGAAGCTCCTCCACGTGCTTCTCCTCATTCTCTTGGGAACGTGTAACTTTCAGCTCATTCAGCAGCGCACCCCAAGACTCTTCCTCCCACATAAGGTGGCTGACCAGTGCGGGCTTCTCTTCCACATCCTCAATCTCTATTGATTTCTTTATCACACCCAAATCCAACCTGTCAATCACCTCCAGTACGTTCCCTAAGGCCTCCAATCTCATTGCCATCCCTTCTACCACTTGCTGGATCCTTTCCTCATCTGAAACTGACATGTCTGTGCCTGCCGACTTCTTTTCCTCTTTCAGCCTTTCCTTCTCTAACTCTTGATTCAGCCTCTTGATGTCAGACTCTGCCTCGGCAGCTCTCTGCCTGCAAAGTCTCTCGGCCTCCCTCAGCTCTGCGTTGTGGGCCTGGCGCTCCCTGCAGGTCAGTTCGGACTGGCGGAGCTGCCTCTCCAGCTCTGTCAGCTTGGCCTCGGTGGCCTCAAAACATCGAAGCAAGTATCCCTCTGCTTTCTTATCATAGTGCAGTTTGTCAGTTTGCTCCTCTTCTGTTTCCTCTGTTTCTGCTGGTGTTTCCAGGCCTGGCAGAGAGGCCTCTTTTAGGCGTACCGCCACCTCTGAGTCCCTTAAACATCTCTCCATGGAGGCGATCAGCGACTGGGCCTCCAGGAGCTGCTGGTTCCTCGTGCTCAGCTCCTTCTCCAGATCTTCTACCCTCGTCTGGCTCAGCTGCTCCACCTCAGAAATGTGATATGGTTCGCTGTGCCTGCTCATTAGCTCTGCTTTCAGCCTTTCTATCTCCCGGTCTGCCTCGGTCAGCTGGTTCAGCATCTCCTGGTTGCGCTGATTGAGGGCTTCGTTCTGGCCGGTGAGCAGCTCGACTTCTTGGGAAAGCCTCTTCACCACTGCCTGGTCAGGAATCATATGCTCGTCTACATAGCTTAATGAATTACAGCAGTTCAGACAGTTATTGTCTCCCTCTACGGTCTCTTCCATGATCAGTGAAGACGCACTCCATTCACTGTTATCTGTTTGTGTTTCTGTGCTGGGAACCTGCTGATGAACATCTCCGTTTAGACGATTCTGGTGGCCAGTTGTGCTACTGTCTAAGTTTGTCCCTCTGGTTTCTTCTTCACTCTGAAGCAATAAGTGTTGGCTGTCTAAGGTAGGTGACAGCAAAGATGTGTTTTCTGTCACAGGGCAATCAGGGAGAAAATCCCCCAGTTCTTGCAAGTTGCCCTCAGTGTCATGCAGCCAGATGCTGGGCGGCTGAGGTGCTGATGAAGACAACGCGAGGCTGAGCTGCTCTTGCATGCTCTGTCTAATCATGTTCTGCTGCTGCAGGAGCTCTCTGGTCTCTCTGTACATTTCTTTCAGGCTTTGTGTGTGACTGTTTAATGGCTTTTCATTCGTCCCCAGTTGGCCAAAATCTGCTTTGGTACTTAGCGGGGGGTCAAGCTTTAGGAAAAGGAAAAGAGAGAAGCAAAAAAAGCGGATTAGCTACCATATGTTGAGGCACTGAGTGTGATCAGAATCATCCAAATCTATCACAGGATGAGAGTGATGATAATTCCATAACTAAAAAAAATAAAAAACAAAAACAAGTATAGATGAAGCCAAAAATTCTACTTTGATTTACCGATGGGCAGATGTGCTGTTGATGACAGCTCGCTGTACTCAACTGAGCTTCCAGCTCTAGTCTGTGATGGTCCGACTGTGCCAGTTGGGCTTTCAGATCTTCAACCTTCAACGACACAAATCCAAGTAACCAGGAGGTTCTCTCACACCCTAGACTTGTGGCTACAGTCTTAATTATGATAGGGACATTTTAAGTAACCTTGCTTTTCTGTCCAAGAAGCAACTTGGTTATCAACCTGCCTGACCTGGTTTTGAGGTAATGATGGTCAAATATCTAAATAAACTGAGTATCAGGACAAAATGTCTTGGGAACTGACATCACTTTGTAGGCAAAAAGCATGCTGAATTGTGGGATTGTGCTGCCAAATGAAAAATGTTTATACAGATTAACCTCACAAAGGAAGCCAAGGAGAAATATAACTAAAAACTACGTCTTTGTAATGATTTGGATCAATATGAACTGCCAAACAAAGTGGACTGCTAATCCAGATGCAATATCTTCAGTAACAATTTTGTGGTTGTGGTTGGCGTGAGTGCATATGCTCATAGACGTTTTAAAAATGTTACATCACATGCAGTTTACCAACAAATGGATGCATGACTTGCAAATGTAGTGGCGGAGCTCCCACTGCAGTATGACGAGAGGTGAACTTCACTTCTAAAAATATTGGTATCAGTCTTCAAAAACCCATATCAGTCGGACCTAACTAACAGTACTCACTCTCTGCCTGTAGCTGTCCAGCAGCCTCTCCATCTCTGCAGTGTCTCTGGTATCAGTGTAAACTGGTACCGTCCTCTCCAGCCTGAACATGGTCCTCTCCACCTGCTGCCAGCACTGCTCGATCTCCTCTACCATCTTCTGCTGCGACCGGGGACTCGATGCTCTGGAGTCGCCATCTGCTTCGTTAAGATCTCCAATCACCTCCCAGGCCAGAGGGAAGCCCAGCATGCTCTCGTACCTCCTCCTCCTCTCTTCCCGACGCTTCTTTCTCTCCAGGTCCCCCAACTCAAGTGACCATGGACTTTGAGGTCTCTGAGCGTCCAAATCCCGGGTGGGCTTGGTCAGTGGCCTAAACTCAGCCCAGTCGAAGGTCCTGTAGCGTCCCTCGCGTCGTCTTTCCATCACACCCGTAGGCTTGGAGTGCTTGTCTATCTCTGCAGGGACTTCAGTGGACGAGGAGTCCTGAGTCACATCTGGCTTGCAGGGAATATGGTGGCCTGGCAAACTGCATCACAATACAACAGCAAGAAGAAGAAAGAGAATGGGAAAATACAATAATGCAGGTGCACCAACTCACTAAACCCTAAAGTGTGGCAAAGTCACTGCATCTTATATCATTTGGGACCCAAACTTAAAATGAAACCCAGTTATATCAGCTAAATTCATGAGTCCAAGTTGGGAAATGACTGATGACTGACAAGATCGTATTATTTGAGTCACCAAACCACTAGCTTAGAGGGAACATTGGTCCTTGAATGTTGTCTTGATGGGATTTTATTTAAATGCAGTTGACAAATTGATTTCTATTTTATGATTTTAAAAAATCCAAGTTCAAATTTCAACTTATTTAAGTATGGGATTACCCACTAGATGCCTATTTTAAAATGCAGGATATTTCCATTTTGATGATACATTGGTCTGCAGGAATATATCAAAATGGGAAGTGAAATTTACCTGGCTACATCAGGGGCGTTGGATGGATGGACATTTTTCATCAGAGCCTGGATCCAGTTCCTGCGTATCCCTGCAGTCATGGCTGACAACGTGTAGACACCTTTCTGGGTCTACAGCATGAGAAAAATGTAACATTTAATTAATGCAGGAAAGGTAAACTGAATGAACTGTGTGTGTGAGATGTTTATTTTAAGTCTTACGTGGATCTGAAAGCCGTAGTTCCTCTGCACCTGGTACTCAGAGACATTGTAACACTTGGTCAGGTCGATTTCCCCTTTAAGATCGGAGGCCTGAGAGAAGAAATGAGAAGAGAAACATCTGAAAGTCTTGAAGGAAGCAGAAATAAACATGCACACCACACAAACAAATCACATCCTGCATGAACAATAGCATCAAAATACCTCCTCAGCCATGGAGTCCTTGTAGTATCTCAGACTGTCAGTCGACAGCACAAACCAATATTTCTTCCACTAGGGGGAAGCAAAAGACATTTGGAAAGTATGTTAGAAGTTGAATATTTGTATTTGTTGGTAATCATTTAAATGGCAAACATCAATCAGGACTGAGTGATATTTACAGGACTGTTAAGATAACATTGTTTACCTGTTCCTGCTCGTCCAATTTGACCATCCATCCTTTCTTGAAGTTCAGTAAATCTGGCTGTAAAGTAGAATAGCACATAGACACACTGTTGTCAATAAAGTATATAAAGATTATGGTATGAAAGATCAGTAAAGGCGACCAATTTTGAATGCAGAACACAAGGCATACATATAAAATTTAGTTAAGCTGAAATGACCTTTTCAATGAAAAAAATAATGCATACAGTGTACAGCATATATGGAAAATGAATGAGAATTTACCAGAAATTGAGGAAATATTGTGCGGAAAATGTGTCGTAATATGTGTATCTTTGCAGCTGGAGGGAAGTGAGAGTTTTTCTTACTTGTGGTCATATTTTTTTTATTAATATCTTGGTAAAACAAAATAGGAAACGGGCTGCAGATTCAGTTTGCATGGGAGAAAAGAAACAAAAGGATCCAGAACGAGTCTTTAAGTAATAATACATCATCACATAAATAAAGGCATCAACTGGAAGATGACATCATTTATCTAATGTTCCCTCTATTGTCATTTAATCCCCTTTATGGTCATTTAAGAGGCCATTTAGACAAAAATATGTTGTATTTTATTTTGACATTTGTGAGGGAGTATTACTAATTCGCCTAAATCCGTTTGGTCACTCACAGTCATGACAGACTCGGACGTCCTGCGGTCCAGAGATTTGGCTCTTCGCTGAGGTGGGGGTGCACTGAGCTGGGTTATGTCTCCACATGACTGCAGTTTCTGGTAAGGACAACAGGCCGAAATCAAACCATCAGAAAACCACACGCATCACGTCTTAAAATTATAACATCTCCTTTCATCAGCAGCGTTTTGGCTTCATCAGATCCAAAACGTTCATTGAGGGACAAAACGTGACGTGCTTCCTCGATCAGGACTGCGGCGGTTTGTATGTGAAAGCCTGCATTCCATCGAACAGAGTAACCAATAGTCAGGATCCTTGGCAGAGATGTCAGCTGTAAGGATTAGGCCTGCCATAGAGCACCACGGGGAGCCGAAGAGGCTTTCTACAGTGCCTGTTAAACTCTTACTCACATCACCAGTGAATTGCACATGGATGACTGGATTTGGCTATGGAATGCATGAAAAGGCTTTAGAGGCTACATAATCCCTGATGCACCATGGCTTTCTTGTCTTACATTTAAAAAAAAAAAAAAAGATGCTACGAGTCCAAAATCTTTGTCTGAACAAGAATCCTGCACCATTCTTATTATTAGGTTTCATCCTGTCTAATAGAACAGCTTTAATAGCGCATATCAGAGAGTTTCTTTCAAGGCTAGATTACACACCAGTGAATGAAACAAGGGAAAGATTTTTTTTTTATTTACTTGAGCTCTTCTGCCCCTCAAAAGATTCATTCTTCCCTCTTATATAACTCCCTTGATGGAAAAAAATGAACACTTTATAGATACAGAACATTCTTTGTCTTTTTTTTTTTCAGGCATTTACACTGAAATCTATCCAAGAACACACAACGTGGAGGGACACCGTGCCCTGGCTGCAGTGTGAGCTGCCCTTTCTTCTTCCCAAACAAACGCTGACCGCTCTAGACAGAGTCTGTCCTCTGTTTTGTGAGGCAGCCCTCCTCTCCCAAGGACAAGCCGGGAGAGAGGAGGAAGGAGGGAGGAGGGACGAGCATATCTTGGGAATCTGAGCCCAGGGGGACTGAATGAACTTTGGACAGGGGTTTTGACCTTCTCCCTAACAAAATAAACGCGTCCAAAGACACATAAATCATTACACAGGATGAAAATGTGCTGCCGGCGTAATTTAAAAGGCAAATCCTTTGGAATGAGCCGGCGCTTTTAATCAAAGAGGAGTAACCGAACTTAAGCCTGCAGTGGTGACCATCTGTGTTGCTGTGTCGAAATGAATTTAAGAATACACCACGCTCTGGGGCACACACTTTTAGAGTTGTTTTCTGCGTGTAAGCGTTGCATATTGGAGTGTTTACGCTGCGTGTTCATGTTTTGTTGCTGCTGTCACACAAAGACAGACACTTGTTAAGGTTTAGTCACCTCCTTAATCACTAGGGGTTAGCCTGACAACGCAGTGACTACCATTCCCAAACAGATGTGCACTTGAGGAGGAGAAGCAAATGGAGGCGCTCCTCTGTGAGCCTCCCTGCAGTTTATAGAGCTCAGTTCACGTCGGCGCTCACAGACATCCTTTGATTCCACAGTTAGGATCCCCATGTGAGACAGGGAGATTATTAAGATCCTAGTAATGAGTTAGCAGAAGTCGAGTCCATGAGAGTTGCTCCTAACATGATACCATCCTTGTTTAGGCTACGGAGGAATCCCTGGAAAATGTCTGTCACAGGAATGCCGTTCCCAGATTACAACACACAACAGGAGGCAGACTGAACACCTTCAGGGCATCAAAACCAGTTTTGTTAGAAAACAGAAAACAGCACCGCATGAATCACTGCTCCTCTCCCACCTGCTGACACATGCTCCCACTCACATGTAGGAGCACATGCCTCGACAGGGCCGGCCAGGGTGGGATTGACTTATCCACGCGCTTCATGCCAAACTCTCGTCACCTGCACTTCAGAACGGAGCACGGACTGAGGGGCTAACACACCTTAACTGTGAGACGAGATCCAAAGGCTTGAATGAATCAGTAGCCTTCTCCCTCGTGCTTACACACGCCGGGCCGAGACCCGAGCTCGCACGCACACACAAACACAGGCGGAGTGTGGAATGTAAGTGCTTCATCCCTCCTTCGTCCATAAGTTTTCCACAGCGTGCAGTCAAGCCAGGGCTTAATCGTTTTAGGTGACGTCTTTCTCTGCGTAACACCTGGTCTTATGAGTCATGTTCAAACCAGTCCGGCCCAGTGAAACCAGCTGGATAGTGTGACTGGTCTTAATAATGGTAGAATCATGCTTAGATCGATCTGCATTACTTATTATTATCATGATTACCATCAAACAGCAATAAATTAATCAACTTGAACTTGACCTTTAAATTGCCAAAATCTGAAAATGTGGCTTCATCCTAATGCCAATGTTGTATTTATGTGGTATCAGCTCAGGTTAAACTGTTGTGGGTGTTTGATGTGGGCTTACACTTATCAATATTTTTTGAGTGAAGCTGTTGTTAATTAGTGCTTAATGAATGTATTGGAATTTAACCATTTTCATGCCATTAATGACAAGTATTCAGTGTTTAAGAGTTTTGCTATTCTCATGGTGAAAAAGCCTTTAGAAACAGCATTTAGAATTTGGGACAATAAACGTATTTATAAAGCCTATGATTGTTTTGTTGAATTCTGTAATAAATATAACCAACCAAATTTGATTTTTAACCTCTTCAGCTCTGCCAATTTAAAGGTTCAGGGGGTTCAACTATTATCCTAGTCAAAGCAAAGTATCAACTCTGAAAATATGAAATAAATTGTGTTTCCCACAGGTAATACTGCAGTGTAAAATAAGTCCATGGCGTGGTTACCTCTCGCTTGTTGGTGCGAGCCTCACTCCTGCCCTTCCTGGAAATAACTGGACTCCACTCCCGCTCTTTGTCGGCTTCCCTTGAACTTGCCGGCTCCAAACCCACCAGACTCCTTGGCGGGCTGCACTGGCTGAGGAGCATGGACAACAAATTAGTGGGACAAACACACTGTGTGGCTTCCCTGACCCCCCCTCACACACACAGGTGGGCTCTGACATCATTTACACCAGCATAACACTGAGAATGACAGCTTAATAATGGACCCCAAACAGCACCTGTACGGCAGAAAAGAGCCCTGAGGATACTCAGGCAGCCCAGGTCTTTCTCAGAGTGTCATTGCTGCTATTGCTGCTGTTGAGAGACAAAATAAGAAGTGACATCCTTCCCATCGTTGACAGAGGTGTTTTGTAGTGCAGGAGAGGCGCTATTACATAGGCTGAATGCCCCGAATGCATGAAAAGCACTATCAGCTAAATGGTGCATTTAGGATCTCTTTAGCAACAGCAAGGCCAGTTTACATCTACTCTTGTTATTGTAATTAAGTAGCTTTTTGTGTGATTGTACTTTTTGAGTAGGTTTAAAGTCAGTAATTATACTTTCACTGAAGTGGCTGTTTCAACTGCAGTATTATAATTTGTTACATTTTATATCCATTACAAATTAGCAGGGTGTCCTTGAGCATTGCATCAGAAACAGCTTGTAACTATAAACTGCAACTGAATCAAGTCTGTGCAGGCCTGTGGAGATGAGATCAAGTTAAAGGTGCACGATGTACAATTGCCAAAAAGACTGTTTAGGCTCAACTGAAAAAAAAGGGGAATAACGATGTAATTTGATGGTTGAGCCTACATGGTTCTCATAACTGGCCCAACTCACTGATAAATTATGTGCTTATTTCACTTTTTTTTTAGTCAGTTGAGTCTAAATGGTCCTCACTCAACCCTCAATTTTGCATAGTGCCATAGTTTGATAGCTGATAGCAATGTAGCACACAGTAATTATACTGAAAAACTCTGGGAATTTTTAGTTTTGCTTCTTCTAATCATATAATTACAAATTTTACAAATCTTCTACAAGTACAATTTCAAAGTACCAGTATTTTCACTGGTACTTTGCATGCTAGCATGATATTTTAGTAGTGTTTCCACCTCTGCTTCATACAAACAACCCTGTGCCCTGAGTGGGGAAATGAAATGAAGCTTTTAAGATGACGTCTGCTTTTTCTGACAGGCAGACAGTCCGCAATAAAGGTCCTGAGAAACAATGCCACAAATATCTAATTACACCAGCCTTTTGGAATTTCTGGCCTTATTTGGAGGGGGGTAGACAAGTATTTTCTGTTTTTGTTTCCCAAAAAGGGAAAGGGTGAAGAGCTGAGATATTCATGTCACGTGATTGTTTTAGATGCTGTTGGGGCACAAAATGGGAGGGTTTCTTTAAGCTAAATTTAAAAATGCGGCAGTTGGATCTCTAATAGAGGGGTAGAGTATGAGCCTTTGATCTGGTGTTTAACAGTGTGTGATGGCTGCACGACTTTATACTGAGTGGAAGCAGGGAGGCAATGGATGTCCTTCGTGCTAATTGCTTACACATTGCCCCTTTTTCCTTTGCCAAGCCAGTTTAAATAGTTGTTCACATTACCAACAGATTACATGCAAAATAGATAAGAAATAAACACAAGATTACTGCTGAAGACACTGACGCATTACATTGTGTTATCACAGAAACTGGCTTGTAATTTCAAAGCCATTCTTGAGTCATGTCTAACCTTCTGTCCTCCTTCTGGTTCTTGTTGCTTGCTGATGTGTGGATGTTGTTTGGCTCGAGCTCAGCCGGCCGGTTGCCATCAGCAGGGTCGCTGCTGCCGCTGGCCACTGAGTCCAAGGAGCTGATGGAACCACTGAAAGTGCTGGAGAGCCAGCTGCCGTCTGAGGCCAAGGACTCCCGGGAGACCGGGCGCAGGTAGCGCGACATGTTGCCTGGATACAGAGAGCAACAGACATGGTTCAGACCGGAGTTTTAAAGTCTTGGTGTGTTTGGATCACATTTGGAGAAGCATCAAAGATCCATTATTATGCAAACATGATGGAGTCTTTCTCCTGAAACACATTTTTTCTGTGTCAACAAAGATGCTAATTTTGGTCTAGAGTTAGACTGATGTTTTATCTTTCTGAGTATCAGATATCAGCATGTCCAGGTCTTCCCTATTTCAGAATGAAAGAGGCTACTCTCACGTTCTTATTGAAACATTTCATCAAAAAGAGATTTACTCTGGTAATACTTTTCTATTCTATTTCTTTTATTTTGCATAGTAATTTTCAAATATAAAGATACTGAATATTGGCACAAAATATCGGCTATCGGGAACTTCAGTATGAAGCCATATCGGAATCAGTATCTTTAAAAGCAAAAAATAATTTTAAAAAGAGACATGTCAGCAGAAGATTTCGTAAACCCATTGGCCACCAAGAGCAGCAGAATTTGTTCTTCCTTTTAATCAAACAGGCTTATGGCAGGGTTCCCGTTGTGGCCCTGATGTCATATTCCATGACTTTACACAACAGTCAGAGCGCTTCCCTGACCTAAAAATGTTCTTCCTTCCTGGTTTATTAGTGTTGTTTTTTAAAGGTTGAACAGTCTGGTTTCCACCACAGTTGGGTGACCCATTTCTCGAATATTCCCTGACTTCCTTGGAGATTTTTTCCTCCTTTCCCTCTCTGGAAACATCTTCCACAGTCCCATGACATTCCAGGATGACCAGTGGGAGCCCTGTTATGCACAACAATCCTGACCGAGCATCGCTCATTAGAGAGGCTCGCTGTCTGTTCCCCCATGACTATAATCTCCATCGGTCTAATGCAACAGCCTATAGGCACAGTCAACAGGAGTTAATCCAGGACTTTATTACAAGACCTTTCCAGACCTTCGAATAAGACTGACGCCAGATGCAGACTGGTGTCCACTTTTGTCACGCTACATAGGAATATCTGCTGTGTGCTAATCAGTGAGCCCTTAGCGCTTGTTAAAGGGGACTTTTATAACTTTTTTTCTCTGATGTCCTGACTCATCTTATGCCTGAAGGTTAAAGAGAGGAGTTCCAGGTCCGAGGAGGAAAGCCTCTCCCCTGCTGCAATAATTGCTGCTAATGTATGCCTGAGTAAAGCATGTCATCCATAGTGGAGCTGCTCAGTAGCCAACAGCACAAAACATCTGCAGGATGTTAAGATTGTGTGAGAGGACAGGAAGCCCAGTGTCTCTTTCAAATGTGTGTGTGTGTGTGTGTGTGTGTGTGTGTGTGTGTGTGTGTTGCACCTGCAGGGGTCTGGTGTGGGGCCTGGGGATCTGTGTCTGTGACAGTCCAGACAGGAGTTATATTTGGTCCCCTCTCTGGCGGCTCTTCCTGCCACAGGCTAGAGTCAGGCTCTGCAGGACTCTCCATGGTGGGGAAACGGGGGTCAGTCGCAGGCATCTTCGCTGGACTGGGTTCCTGATGTTTAACAAAGAAAAACCCGTGAAGACCATCCACAAATATAAGGGAAAAGGGATTTTGTAATGTGTGTTGCGGCACTGGATGAGTGTTACCTGGGAGGCAACAGGTTCTACTTTGCGTTTCTTTGTCTGATTCTGCTTGTTGGCCCGTGCATAGACAGTGAGCTGTTCATTCCACCTGATGAAGAAAACCAGCGACATCAAAGATCAAACTGGAGGTTCCCAAACTGTGATCACATGTCCTCAGCAAAATTAGGGATAATTTAAAGGGGTAATCAATAAGAAAAACACAAAAGGCTCATAATATTATATCTGCAGGGGGTTGATAGAGATGTTGATTAATCCCAATTACTTTGCCAAGTGCTGAGATTTCTGGCTTTCAAAATTCACTTTCTGATCCACACTCAAACAAATATCATGGAAGTACCTGGGAAATGACATCGTTATGTTAACTGCACCAGTTAAAGGTAATAAATCCCAATGTAATGCTACTTTTATCGTGCATACTTTTTTAAACCACAGACCAAATCGTAAAAGTGAACTTACATTCTGTTAAATCAATGAATCAATTTTGTAACGTTTTGTTACAGACTTGAAGAGTTGCAACGTTAACTTTCCTGTTCAACTTTCCAACTGATGTGAACGCTTGAAAGCCGTAGCAATGGGAATCTTTCCCGCCTTTGACTTCCTTTTCATATGACATGAACGCAGCATTACTATTCTAGCAGTTCTTGTGCTGATATATTACATCTTCACACACATTTCTCTTTAATTTCAGCTCTAATTAGCTAGCTTATTCCTCTCTGCCATGAAAATGTGACTTTAATGATTGTGTCCATTACTGGCCACCGTAACTCATACAAGGAGATAAGTTCCATAATGGTTGTTAAAATTCCTGCTGGTTACAGATAGACGTCAAAGGTCATAGATTACGTAAAGGTGCACCATGCAAAACTGCCACAATTGCAGAGGATCGTTTTAAGTGAGGATCTTTAGACTCAACTGACAAAAAACAAGCAATAAGCATGTCATCTGAAGGTTGAGACTGCATGGTTCTCATCAGCCAGACTGATAGATTAGTATTATTCCACTGATGTGTTATTCCACTGACTGATAGTGCTTATTCCATGTTTTTGTCAGTTATGTCTAAAGGGTTTGACTCCTCGCGTAAATCAACCCACTATCATTTCAAATAATGTAAGTTTAATGCCCTATTCATTTTTGATACGTTTTAACTCCCCAAAATTGATCAAATGGTGGTACAAGTTGCTCTAATGTGGATCTATGTGCATGTCTTGTCACATAGATGTGTCTTGTCTCAGAGGTCAGAAAGGAACTATAACATCAAACCGTGGATACCGACCCATTGATGATCTCTTTATTCTCCCCACGGATGTAGATTTCCTGCTCCGGTGTGATGATGCAGACCGCGTTTCTCTGGCCTGTCCTGGGCTCTGCGTCGATGACCTCTGTACACAGATTCATGTTCACCGTCCCCTGTGGCAAAGTGCTTGGCTGGAGGACAATTAAAGCATCTAAATTACTGTTGGGTTACTTAACTCCAGCAGAGGTTGAGAGGCTAGTTATGAAACAGAGCTCTCCGAATTGCGTTGCTATGACTGATTATCAGAACCCAGATGAATGAGAATAAAGCAGGAAACTGGCCTGTGGTGTAAAGTGTGAAATGAAAGAGATGAGAGAAAGAGATTTGAGGGGATCAGAGGAAGAGGGGGATGTGTGCATTAGAGGACAGGCTAAGCCCAAATCATCTGCTGTGGTTCTGCACACAACATCTGGCCTAAAGATGCCTGCTAGATCCGATCATACTGGAACGTAAATGTGGACACAGAGAGACCCTACACAGCTACCTATAATGTGTTGATGATGAATTGAGTGTTTGTATTGGCCCAGTTTTGTGGTTTCAGCGTAAGAGTCGAGTCTTACCAGCTCATCCAGAGCAAAGCTCAGGCTGCCATGTTCATACAGGATAAAGAAGCGCCGCTGCCATTTCTGCCATTGAGAGACATGATAAAAGGTTAACAAATGAGAAGGTCACGAACAGAACTACATTCAAACTGACATTTCTGCTCAATTTCACACGATGCATGTCATACCCTTGACCTCTGAACCGGGTTGTTGAAATCTGTCCCCTCGGGAGCCAAGCAGAGCCAGCCACCATAGACGGGTTTTGCCTGTGGGTCGTGAGAGAAAGTGGAAACTGGCTGGTCAGGCTCTGAGATGTAAAGTGTTTGTGTACATCAGCCCTCACTACACATGCACCAAAGTCTGGCAAATGTGCAATATATTTTTGTTCAGATACAAATTACCCAGTGGTGATCTGCTTCTTAAGATAGTAAAAGGGAATAAACACATATTTCTGTCCTACTTATGTCCCAAGTGAATGTTTTCGATGCAAGTTGATATGGCTTTATGCAGGAAAACAGTGCAACAACTCTCCATCCTTTAAGCCAACTAAGGGGAACACTGGGAAGATAAATTTCATAGTCAACAGACACTACAAAAGTGACTGAATATATTATGCAAATTACATAATTCATGTTTTATAGAATGTCAAAAAGAACATAATCAAAACATGGAGCAAATTTGCAAAGCAGCGAGTTTTTTCTGTAATAAAGCACAATAGACCATGCCAGGCTAATGAGCGAAGAAGTGTGTTGTGTTTACTCGTTGAGCAACACTGCTTAAATTACAGGGCGCACTGAAACGAGGCAGGGGCACCGAGAGACTTGTAATAACATATTTTAACAATGTGCGGCACGTACAAGCTGTCATGATAGTTTATTTCCATCACCATGACATGACTGTCTGTACACAGATCTGCAGATATGTTCTTTTTTCCAGTAGTGGCACCAACTGGTCAATTAATAAAATGTTAAAACCATTCGACAATTTGAAATGTTTGAAATGTGAAATTCCCACATTTTGACACAAATATTTACACGTTTTCATCTTTATTGATAAAGACTTATAACATTTATGAAAGTGAATTACTCTCAAGAAACAATAAAACAAGGCTGGCCTACTAGTCAACATGTACGCAGTTAGTCAGTAAATACCGTGCAAATAAGTTTGGCCAACACAGGGACGCAGTAATAACACGCTACTTTCCACAAGGAAATCTGACATGTGATTCAGTGGCACTACTTTATTTATGAAATCCCTTTCGAGAAACAATTAAAAATAAAGGCAAAGAATATTTAATGCCGTTTTTCACAAAAAACAATTAAAATCATGCGTAGTTACCTGTTCCATCCCATGATCAGTCAACAAATGCAGCTCCCGGGACTTGAAACAGTTCTGGCATTTACTTTTATTAAAAATATTGGCTTGAAATTTATTACAGGGACTCGTAGCCTTTTCTCCAGACATTTTCAGTCAGTGTATCGCTCCTCTGTGATAAATCCAAACGCAAAACGCTCCCCCCGTTCTCTCAGCATTGGATGGTACAGAGCGGTTTATCCTGAACGAACATCTGTCAAATCCCGATCTGGGGTTTATGTTTGGTAGTCAAGTCATATAATAAAATAGGACTTCCGGTTTTGACTTTCAAAATAAAACAGCTACTGACTACCATACGTTGCATTAGGCTTGACCCGTTTTGATGCTTTTATTTTTAAGGGAAATTCGCCTTTCTTCTGGCCTTTTCTGGCTCTATGGCTGCTTGACGAATAGTAGTAAGGTGAATGGTTGACATTGATGGCAGCCTGCATTTGCTGCCCTCTGCTGACAAAAACGGAAACGGCTTTAATAAGAGGTCATGGCATTAACTTGATAAAGTCTCAAAATAAATGTCTGTACTAGTGCCACCACTACTATTATTACTACTACTGATGCTATTATTGTAAATTTTGTTATTGGTACTACCATAACTAGGCTACTACTACTTCTGTTATTACTAGTAGCAGTTGCAGCAGCAGTAGCCAATGAGTGAGAAGAAAGAAGAATATTGACATGTTATGTTATTGACAAGTATTTCAACTTCTGCAGTAAATATATTTCCTATAGATAGGTATTAGACCAGTAGCACTATAAAGTTCGTAATTCATAGATGATGGGGAAAAAAAAGATTCCTCCAAAGGAAGGCTGACAGTGAATGCAAGCATTTATTCAAGGCAATGGCAGTGGCAGGGATTGTACAAACTAAAATGTTCTCAATTTTTGGCCATCCAAAAATGTATAAAATACAGTAGTTGCTTAATATCATTTGATATGTTGCACATATTACATTAAAATACATTTTGGTTACTCTTAAACAGAGCAAATTGTTTGCTGCATCTGCAAACTTGGTCATATCCAAATGCATATTTTCTTATATCCACATTTCTGGTATATTTTCAAATAAATTATATCATACACCAATTTGTTTGGATATATTTGTGCCTGCACTCTTCAAGCAGCTAAAAACATATTCCATAATAAATTAATGGTTTAAATTAATACATTTTCTACAAAGGATGCAAAAGAACAGCACACAAGAAAAAAAGCTTGATACATAATTACAAACTTCATTCAGTATGTTATCTACACAATTTAAAGGTGCATTTCTCAAAATGTTTACTTTTTAAAGTAGATAATGAGAACAAATTTATGATTTTGCAAATTATAAATCATGGAATTAAATGTCTATTGCTGGTAACATGGACACATTTACCAGTGTCTCATACTTCTCATCACCAAGACACTTCCTACTCTCCTTAACCATAATATGGAAGCTCAACACATTTTTTATGTCCTAAAAAAATGTCCTAATTCAGGTTGTTTCCAACAAAAGTGTGCATGGTCAATTCAATATACTATTCATCTTTTGACATTAATATTTACTATATACAAAATTACAGTTGTCAAAGAACGACCTTTGAGGTCTTCTAGCAAAATGTATATATTTTTTTCTTCACAAAACAATTAGACATTTGCTAAGGTATATAAGCAGTACAAGTTTCTGAGTTAAGCATTGTATAAGGTTAAGGAATAACATTAATATGTGACATGGAGGAAAAATATAGTTAGCAAAAATAAATAAATAAAACAATATTCATAGTTTTTCTCAGAGCCACACAGTAAACATTATGATGGCTTTTCAAATCTAAATCTAAAAGAGACAGTTGCCATCTCTCACAGAGAAATAAATTGTGCTCAGAAGGAAACTCTAAACATTTGACTGTTGTATTTTCTCATATAGTGCATACTTGATAGACAGCTACTCTGGCATTGTCAGGCAATGTTAGTAGGGTTTAGGTTAGATACATGTGACATTCATTCTACTGCAAATGTGATGTGTACTACAGTATTTTTTCATTGAATGAGATCAGTTCACTGTACACGCATTAGGCTAAGGCTGGGAGTTAGATAGTCAGTATCGGAGAAATATACTCTGGAGTCCAGTAGAGTACGTAGAAGATGTGGAGTAGGTAATAAAACAAGTCTTTTCCACGTCTAGTCTCTAAAGACACGCTCACAACATTTAAAGACGGAAATACTGGAGAAATAAACAAACCCTATCACCAATGTGCTGAAACCAAGCTTAAGAACAGGAATAATGGGAGGACACACCTTCTCAAGATGCACCCATCAGACTTGTCTGTGCTTTCAAAACTCGTGTCTGTGATACATGTCTGGATCATAGTATTTGGTGACCACCACTCTGTTGGCAAACTTGCGGCCGGTGAGGGCTTGCATGGCTTTCTGACAGTCTGCAGCGGAAACGTACTCCACAAAGATCTGGAATCAAGAACAGTTAGTGAGCTGCTGAATGATAAGGGACTGAGAGAGGACTAAAAAGTGTTTACAATTAAAGGAACGGTTCACCTAAAATACAAAAATACCCCTCTTACCCCTAGTGTAATCTATTTAACCAGATGTCATTTATTTAAGCAGATGAATAAAATCTAAGATTTCAGCTAAAAAGGCCTTTGGGCAATCAATGCAAAACTGCACCAATAAGACACCGCATTGCAGGGGTAATGTCAACTGGGCGAGGGCACAAGCAGATGATCAATCAAGTAGTAGGATTTAAACAGTCCAATTTGCACCAAAAAAGAAAGGAGGACACATAATGTCATTATTGATTGGCTGGTGTCTGTCGAAGGGCACTTTTTTGTTGCTGTACCTCTGCTCCTGTTGTTGGAGTCCAATTTGTCACCTGTGTAGCTTCATTAATTGTATTCACAAAATCGTTTTTTTTTCTTGGTGAGGTGGTGCTTATGGTCATTAGAGCCACCAAACAACCCATGCAAGACCCTTATTTTTTAGGTGTAGTTTTTTTTGTCATTTTAACTGTTTATGGAGACAAACCCATTCTTAAATGTACCCAATATAATTTTCCTTGTAAACACACTTGGTTTATTGGCTTTCAAAATTCTTCACCAATGCTCAGGGCACCCAGGAAGTGCATAAAACACGGCCCAGGGTTTCCTAGTGTGCACTATAGCACCACTAGCTGTCACAAACAGCATTAGGTACCTTTAAACTCTGAACAAATTCTCGACACATGGCATGCAAAAAGCATTAAAGAGATGCTCAGTGCATCCTGGACAATCCTCGCGCCCTGAGGACTCACCTTCCCACAGCCAGGGACTTCGACACCATCAACCGGCCGAGGGATCTCAATGGAGCGAACGCTGCCATATTTGCAGCACTCCTCACGGATGTCTTCGAGGATCTCCTCGTAGTCCTCGTCATCCACCAGCTCCTCTGGCATCACCATGTTGAGAAGACACAGCACCTCTGTAGGCATGCCAGAGTTCTGCAGCCTCTGTAGCCCCGGGACCTGCAGTGTTACTGGAGTCTCTATGATGGAGGTCTGCCAGTGGAGAAAGGATGTGGCTCAGACAGTGCATGTACACAGCTTCAACTCAGTTTCCCATTGTCAAATTGTGGTGCCTTAGTATGATTATTGTAAATGAATGAGACCACAGTTGAGCTGACTGAAGCGTCTACTTCATACCAGTTGTATTTTTACCTCCACCAACAAGGTGAAACCTCCACCTGGGGGTTATGTGATCGCTCTATTAATCTGTCTGTCTGTTAGCAGACAGACAGAGCTGATAGCTCAAAAAGTACTGGACGGATTTACAACATTTTTTTTGGTTCTCAAACCACATTTCCCATAAACTCTTTTGTTTCCCATCCCCTCTGCTCCTCTCTTGCATTATAGGAAAAACATTTTGGAAGTGTACTTTTTTTTCCCCCATCGGTCTTTAACTCGACCATTTGTTATCATCAGAAACTCTCAAAAGCGTTAGTTATCTTTGTGCTGAAAGAACAGCTCCCTCTTCCTGTTGTGTGCCATAAAACAATCTGCCTTTGTGCCATAAACAGATTTCCAAACACATTTGAACTAGTGGTACATAATATAAAATGGTGGTACATAATACAAAATGCCTTCATCTTGTTTGTTTATGTCAATTATAACAATGTCTCAAAATTAATGTTACAAAAATTTGTCCACGTTAAAATGCTGCATGTAACCTTTTAGGAAGTTAAGAGTTAAAAGGACTTCTACTCACAGGATTGGCGTTTTTAGCCCCCACGCTAGCCCTTTGGACTATGAGTTTTTTGTCACCCAGTTGCATTCCATTGAGGCCAGCTACTGCCTGACAAAGACGACATAGAGACCTCTGAGCAACAGTTCAAACCACACAATCACAATCTTTACACAGGAAAAGCAGCACATTAGTCCCTACCTGATCAGTGGCACTGATGTCTACATATTCGCAAAAAGCGTAACCTTTTGACAGTGATGTGGCACTGTCCTTGACAAGATTGAAAGCTTTGAGCGGCCCAAACGAGGTCAAGAGCTCCTTTACCTGCACAAGAGATGAAGACCAGCACAGACATGAGGCTGACAAGATATCAGTTCAGCACTACCTACTGAATGAATTCTAAATCTCCATTAAATACGCAAAATCAATGGTAAATGGACTGAAAAAGCGTAATTAATGACCTGATGAATGGAAACAAAATGTGTACAAATCAATGTAAACTGCTCAGGTCATCTGCACGTTGGTGCATTTGACAGTCTGGGTATTTTGGAAACAAGATTCTGTAAAGCTGTGCTGATTCAGGAAAAAGCATGTGTGCACAAAGTATTATTTTCAAGGGTTAAGTGTGAAGAAGTCAGCAGTGTCCATGATGTGTGAACTTGGCTACATCTGGGTCACAACATATAAATAATTTACTGCACGAAACACTGGAAGCACAGAGGTTAGTCTTGATTTTTGCGTTGAGATATAATTATATGAATGCAACTCAAGTTAAAGGGGTAAAAGTAATATTCTCATATATCCAAACTTGGATTTATTTTGAAGGCACAAACTGTGCTGTAAAGGGTGCAAGGTACAACAAAATCAGCAAAACTGAACTGGTGTTTTTTATAGAAATTAAAAGATTGCCTTTATATCGTATTTTGCCGACTACAGGCAAAATGCACCAGAATAGTAAGCAGCATGTTTACACAGTCTTACCTTTACTTTTAAAGCTGAATACAACCCCCCCACCAACCCCAAGCCTGTCCTAATTAGAAATACTTTACCCCAAAACCCCTGGGTCCTAAACGCGCTCCAAAAGAATGATGGGAGAAAGAAAGTAGCCAGTAAGGGAGCCTGCCGGCTCGGAGTGTATCCATGTGAGGACCAGAATGTCTTACTTGCCTTGTGTTACATGTTGGCATGGCAGCAGTAGATCAGTACTACTGAACAAATTATGAGCGCAGACTTAACGATCTTACAGGCCCCTAGCTGGGGACAAAGTGGGGGAACAAAAATGAAAGAGCTGTGAGTAGCAGTAGCAGTGACTGCAAGTATAAAAAATAATTCAGTGAATAATAAACACCAGGCTACATTCAGTCTGTGAACCAATAAATGAGACAGAACGGAAAGTGAGAATCCAATTCATTGCATAAAATTGCAAATTAACATTATCTCCCCACCTGGGAGCAAAGATGGACCTTTACAGTCCAAATGTTTGGTCTGAAGGGAGTATTATGCTCAATTATGCAGGCCTTGTTTTCAAGAAATATTTACTCTAATTTTAAATATATTTAAAAGGAAAAATCCACCCTTGGATACTTTTACACTGTTATGTATCATCAATCTATGATGTTCAGTCAATTCTAGGAATAATTTACTTTAATGGTGTACCCATTTCCCACAGCCTGCCTCATCTGCCTCTACTGCCTCTAATTCTTCAATACTAATGCTTCATTTAGTGATTTCCTACATTTCCTAAAAAAAACAACCCCTAGACAGCAGCTGTGAACTTGTTGGCTTCATTAAAAGTTGGGTGTATGGGGTTCTTACTGGTTTTAATAGACGACGTGACATCAACTCTATCTTGGCATCTCTCTAGTGGCTCCTCATGCATTTTAGAATTCATTTTGAAATCCTACTGATCATTTTTAAAGCACAGATGTTATGTAACAGGCATTGGTCCCATATGAGCCAGTGCACAGCCTTAGATGCCTGTGTGGGACTCTTCTGGCTGCTTCAAAAGTCTATACTTAAAACTAAAGGTGATCATGAATTTGCTAACAGGGCTCCAAGGTTTTGGAACAACCTGCCTCTGGAGCTAAGGCTTGCAAACTCTTCTTTTAAGTAATTTCCTAAAGCCCATGCTTAGATATTTGCCTCAGTTAATCATCTTTTTACCTATATTGATTGCTGCTTTTCTCCACCTCTGTCCTCCCCATTTAGTTTATTGATTCTTTCTCACACACTGGTTCAATTTTACATTCATTGTTGCACTGTGCATTTATTTTGATAGTCAAAGTTTAAAAAGTACAATACAAATCAAGCAGATTTTTGGTGTTTTTATCATATAAATATAAACAGCAGGCCAGCTAGTCTGTAAACAATGTGGCGTGTCTATGATCACAGCAGCACTGCTTACTCACAGCTCCGCCTGTCTTGTGGCTGCACTGATTTCTGGTCTTTTGAGGCTGACTGTCAGTAGACAGTCTTTTAGGTTAAATTTCTCCTTGTATGATCGTTTAACATCAATGCTTAGCTGTGAGCCACGTGAGAAGCTCTTGCTCTTTGATTTTGAGGGACTGAGACCAAAACCTGACATGTACCATTGATGTTTCAGATAGTAGACAGTTATTTTCTGTTATCATACCCCATTACAGCTTCACTGGAAACATCAACATCACGTCACATTGTCTCTGTATGGCCATTTATCTTCAGGAATAAGAAAAATACTCCACTTTGAGATAAAATGGGTCCAGAAATACAAGATACATCACCAACAGCTGTCTTCTAACAGTGTTAAAGTTTTTTAGGGTGGATTTTTTCTTTACCAAATACTGGCATTCAGGTTTACAAACTATGCAGGAACAACAGAAGCTCATAGGCCTATTGTGAACTGAACTTTGCTTACCTTTGTTAAATCAGTATGCTTAGTATGAGGAATGTGTAAGCAGTTTACTAAGATAGCCAAGTCACAAGCAGCCTTGCATGCTTTTTATATAATTATTACTTATGTTTTCAGACACTGTAGTTTTAATGTGAGAAAGTAGCAGCAATATAATAAAGTGTACAACCAACATTTACTTTTATAGCACTAAGGATCTACAGAATAGTCCAGTAATTATGAAAAGTTTCAAATATTAGATAAATATTATGATAATTTGATATTGTGTGATTTAAGTTTTCTCTTTATGTAATGTTTAAGTAAAAATTTTAGAACTGTACAGCATCACAAACATTTTTTTTTTGCCCGTAGTGAGAATGTAAACTCTTTATTGCAATATTGTCCTTGTCCAAGTCTAAGACAGATGTTGTAGTTTTGTCTCATAATGACCTCACTGCATAAAAACTACAAGTCAAGCTCTAGTTTTGGAAATGACATTTCTTCATTAGCTTTTTGGCTGCTATAGAATGAAATTTAATTTTGGCTCTCTATCAGAAAATATTAAAGTGTCATAGTTTTGTTCATCCCGTAAGAAATTTTAAAAAATGAAAAACTTTGTGCACATTTAAATGTGATAACAACCTCAAAAAGTGAGAAAAAATGAGGAAACCTGAGTGCACCTGTTTTATCGGTTTTGAGTTGAATACCTGATCATCATTAAGATAGTTAGGCAGGCCTCCTATAAAGAGTTTATGGGGGGAATCTGGAACAACTGTGGAGACAACTCCTACAGAACAAAACCACAAGAAAAAAAAGTCAAATCCTCCATTTCACATCATGTTCTATATAATTACCAAATAACACTCTTGAAAGAACTTGAAAGAACAAACCTGGGACATGGAAAGCAGGTTGCTCTGAAATACCAGGTAAAGGCCGATAGTCGTGAGGTCTTCTAATCTTCAGTGACTGACCCTGGAAAATGATTCCATCAAAGGCCATCGCCTGTGTAGTCTCATCTACAGAACGAAACTAGAGGGAAAAAAACTGAGGTGAGAGAAAAGCAGACATATAAGACCTTGTAAGTTGGACTTCTATTACTATCTCTATCAGTCCACAGCCACTTGCTGTGACTTTAATCAACCTCTATCAGCAACCAAGGAACAGAAACAAACTATTCAGGTTGCTCCTCCAGCACCGAGCACCCGCAGCACTAAAAAAGATTCACTCACATTGAAAACAACTAGAAAAAAAGCCATGGGACAAATTAAGTGTGCCTAATCATTCTTATTGTACCTTTAACATCAAACTTTATTCTTTGGTTATAATGGCATCTTTAAAGGAATGACTGTGCAATTGACAGAAATGTAGTCACCCACCTCTAGGAATGCAAAGTTCTTATCCTGATTAATCTGCACAGCGAGCACAGGGTTGCTAGGGGCTTGTGAGAGGCCCGCAAGGCGCATCTGGGCGTTGAAGAACTCTGCCATGGACTCCTAAGAGAAAGGACATGTTTGCAAAGCTGTGGCTTAAAATACTGTAACTGGAAAACATCAAAATTAGAGGGAAGCCAGAGGACGACAAAGGATACAAGAGTAATTAGGTGTTACCTCAGTTACCCCAAAGGGAATATTGCCAACATAAAGGCGTCTGGCTTGTCTTGTCATCTGACTGCCGACGATGGGCACTTGGGTTGGTGCTGCAGCCACTCCGCTGGTAGTGGACGTTGCCAGCAGAGCTATCGTCGGTATCTGCCCAGCCGCTGAGGGAAAATGATGGATGAATACTTAACACGGCTTTCAGGACGATGATCATCCACAACCTCCACTCCTTAATGATTTTTTTTTTTTTTTGTAAGAAGAAAATAGGGATGACTAAATATGCAGATGACTCATTGGAAGTGAGTTTTAATGTAAACTGTTCAGCGCACGTAAATGTCAACTAAGTACTGCAGGTTTGACAAAAGCATCAAGGAGAGGAATATACGCTACTCTCATATCATTATACACAGAGCAGGAGAGGCTGCATGAAATGAGTAATGCCATACACAGCTGACAGATACTGAGGCTCAAGGCCGCAGTGTTTGTGTCCCGCCTCGGCCTTGAGTCTGGTCTCAACTTCCTGAACTTGTCTCTGTCTTATTTTGACTCCATTCTATTCCTGCCGATCTAAAAAAAATAATAAAAATGTGAACTTTTACTGATCTTTGTTTTATTTTCTCCCTACCATTACAAACAATTTGAGGACTTTGACCTGTAGAGACCTGTATATGTAATGGTTTGCAAATTCATTTGTATTCTTTAGTCAATTCCTATGATTAGTTGGATGTTGAAGAGCTCCTGCCGATAAATCTACATTTCTACAATGTCAGCTCGACCAAGGTGATGTACTGCAACCCTGCTCAAGCTCGGATACAAGCTGGAAGACCTTATCTGCTTCAATATGGTCATATAATTAAACTCTGAAGAAGGCTGACTACCATGCGCCTCAAATGTGTCTCCTTTGACTTGTGATCATATTTGTGATCATTAGCCTCAGATCTATCAGAACATCCTCTATATTTTCTTTTCTTGCTTTGATTCCGCTGCACCTCAAACTCTCTCCCATCCCCTTTTTCCTCCTCACTTCTATATTCAGTGCTGTCACTATCTTCCCAGGATTCTCCACCTGTCCTTTTCCTTATCTCTGGCTCATTAATGAAGCGGCTGTACCCAACAACTCGCCTTTTGTTTGTTTACCCCGACAAAGATGCCACCTTCTCGCCTAAAAAACAAACTTCATTCAAATTTGAATTTGAGTCCACTCTCCCAAAAGTTCCTTCCTTCCCGTTTAGCAGTCCTTTGCTGTTGTCGGGACACATCAGGATGTATCAGTGTTCACACTACAAATGGTTTGTGTCCAAAGCCTCTGAAGACGCACTGAACCCCGCTCACACCTGTACTTAAAGCTGTCTGATTGTGATCGGATCATACGAGACAGATGTTAAAGCCAAGTGTGAACAGGGTGTTAGGGACTGAGCAAGAGAAAAGAAAACATGGCAAATACCTTGCATAGCTTTGTATTGCATTGGTGTAATGTGTTCAAAGCCAGGGGGTGGCACATCCCAGTATTTGCAGGTCCTTTTCTTCCTCGTTCGCCTTGGAGAGTAACTAAATACAAAGATTTGAAAAAATAAAAGAAAGAAAGAAAAAGTAAACATAAACAGTTTGTCCTAATATGAAAATTTGGTCTATATTATATATTTGATATATTATATTTTATTATATTTGATCTATTCTATGTCAGGGTTTTAACTAGAGCTGTGCAAAAAAAAAAAAAAGATATAGCTGAGTAATGCAAATTTTTTTTTTTTGCTACACTGTATCGATTCTCTAGCCCATTATATTGATATGTATCATTTATGTTCTTTATTTTCATATAAACATATGACACTGGCATTTTAGAGCACTGTGTTAAGAGCAATGCACTAAATTTGCTTTAATAAATTGGAATGAGGATATTGAATTTAATTGTTTTGAGTCAGTTATTTGTCACCCAATTTATCACATAATATAGAACTTGTCAGCTTGTGGAAAGCTGTTGTATGTTGTCACAGCAGTCATTTAAGAGACAATGAGCATCACATTAAAAAGGGCAGTCACTTCAACACAACAAAAGACATCTTTGATTCACAGGGGCTGACACAGAAACCTGACTTACTCCATTGTATCTGCTGGTTGCAACACTTCACTGAAGCTACATCACACTTACATTAAGTGAAATATTCAAACTCAAAATCTCATTATTTTATGGCTGCAGCATTACATCAAACAGAAAATATCTAGATGTCTTGTGCATAGTTTTATACAAATATTTGGACAAATTTTGTATTTTTGGAAACCTTGGGATCTCCACTAGAATTTACAATAAAGTTCTGTGATTTGGAACAAAGCTCGGCCACACAGCATGCATTTATAATAATGAACCCACTGATAGGACCAGCAGAGTTCAAGAGTTAAGTGTAATTTTAGCCTCCATAACCCAAATCATAATTTCATCTGGGCAACAATTACAATTGGAGGCATCTCTCTATTGCAGCCCAACTTTGTTGTTCAGGCTGATAAGACTGATGTATTTTTACAAACAATCCTGCATAGTCCAGCTTTAATGCCTCACACAATGCTCCTGCAGCAGTGTGCTGGTCCAGCGCCTCACTCTTTGAGGCTGGTTTTAGTACACTGACCTGTGCTTCTTGTGGTCCCGGGAGGAGCTCCTCCGGTCGCGGCTCTTCCTGTCTCTGCTGCGGCTCCGCTTCTCCCGGCTGCGGCTCCCTCTGTCTTTGCTCCAGCTACGGTGTTTGTCGCCTCGGCCCGGAGATCCACTGCGGCTTCTCTTTTTGTGTCTCTCTTTCTCTCTCTCTGTGCAGAGTGCAATCGGAGAGAGATGGAGTCTGTCATGCTGTACTACCGCCAACCTTATCCATGTTAAAACAATAATCTGACCACGGTGCATTCAAGTCTCTCTCTCTCTCTCTCTCTCTCTCTCTCTCTCTCTCTCTCTCTCTCTCTCTTTCTCTCTCTCACACACACACA
>OMLF01010307.1:31536-43974 GCA_900302615.1 Holocentrus rufus
AGATGAAACATGATAATGATGACAAAGTTGTTCAGCAACGGTGAATATGAAGCAATCTAGCTCTACATTTGTAAATCTGAGACCCAGCATTATATGATGATGATGACTATTATCATTATTATTATTATTATAGTGTTGTTGTTATTATTTACATTTTATTTAGCAAAAAATACACGACAATGAACAATAGCTTACCTTCTATTCATAAATCTATTTGCTCTCCCATATTTTTGAGTGTGTGTGTGTGTGTGTGTGTGTGTGTGTGTGCGCGCGCGCTGATCCTTTCTTTGTGATGCATCATAAGAAATAAACGTAACGGTGAATATGAAGGGGGCGGCAACGCAAAGGAAGCCTGGCTCAGCAATGGGACACCACTTACTGCCACCCGCCCCCCTCCTCCTCATGCCCTGTCATTCTAAACATAACATGTTGACAACATACATAGAAAATAAGTGACACAGCTGCGTTGCTATTAAAAGAGCTCAAATCCCAGAGTATTGCTGGAGTAGGAACCCTGGCTGTCAGAGGCGCTCTTTGAATGAGCTGAGGCTTGCAGCTCCTGCTCCTCATGAGAGGAATTATCTGAGAGTACAGAATACCTCCAGAGGCCAGAGAAACTCAAGCAGTAAGTGCTGGTTGCTAATTCATTCATTCATTATCTGCATCAGACAGCTCAGTTGGTAGGAATGAACTGCTCCATTTGCTCTACCAAAGCGTCACTTGAGCCTTGCAAGCAAGGTACCGAGAGGACTGCGCTACAAATTTAGGAGCGTGACAGTTTGTTTTCATGAGTTTTATTTCATAGTATGTACCGTGAAATGAAGGCGGTGCTCTGTTTTTCACTGTGTTTTTGGATCTGTTAAGTTTATAGAGTAATAATGCTAATAGTCCTCTGTGACATTGAGCTTTTGTGAGAGATACACCATCTATTTCTAGGTCAGTTTATATTTAGATGTCCCTTCTTGGACAAACACATGGTACTTGGCATGATAAACTGTTGCCAAAGGGTTATCCTACAGTTCCCAGTTGGACAAAACTAGTGCATGTCACTGCCAGTATTTACCCTCTGATGACAAAAAACATTGGGACTGTCAAAGGGTTGCTAATGGAGAATGTTTTATCAAGGGAAAAACGTCTCTTGAAGCATACAATAAAAGAGATCGTGGAACGCGTATTAATTCGAGACTTTATTATTAGTGATTATTTTCTTCAAAGCTCCAATAGACTCAAATCCCATACGAAGACTTTAAACCCCCTTGTGTCTGGGCCCTCTCGTCCTTGACTTGTTGTGTAAGAATTTGGTTAAAAATGTCTTTTCTGTTTTCATTTCAGAATTTTGAGGATATAGATAGATTTAAAAATGGTGGGTCACTTGGATTCCAATAAAACGGAACCGGAGAGCTCTGGGGTATGAAATGCTCCTTTTAAACTGTGTTCAGTAGATCCTAGATGGTCCTCGACATGTCACACCATCTCATCTGCATCATCAGGAATACATTTTCCATCCAGAAGTATGTTCACATATTTGAACATGCTTTAACAGTTGGAAAAATAGAGTTATTCTTGCGCAAACCCCGACCTTCATGGTGTCTCTTATAAACAGTGTTTATAAGGTTTGTTTTATATGGAACGCCGATGGGGCAAAAAGCATCACTAACTCCATATCTTACTCATTGATGTAACAGCGCTTTAACACACTTTAAAATATGTGAAGGTCCTATATATCATGTGATCAACTCTACATAAAGAAACACAAATATAAGGGACACCACTGGCTGAAATGCTTGACGATGTCACTCCAATATGTATTTTTATACCATGTGAAGAAGTAATAAATAGATTCGTTGACAAGTATTTTGCAAGACAGTTTTGTCCCCTTTGGCCTTCCGCAGTTTTACTCTTTGTTATATTTGGTGTGATTATTTAAAGTTATGTTACATTGTACAAAAGTGATGTTTATTTGTAGGATAACCTCCAGGAGATGGACCCAGCAGTGACCACCACTATTCTCCTGGTGCCCTGTGTGGTTGTACTCACAGCTGGGCTCTTCTACCTGTATGGTGTGGTTGTCGGCCTCTTGACCAAAACCTCTGTACGCAACAAGGTGGTGGTAATAACTGATGCCTTGTCCGGACTTGGAAAAGGTAACTTATTTCTTATTGTTGACAAAAAATAATAATGCATGATAGGCAGTGCAAAGTATTTGGAGTACAGAATTGCCCATCTTATATTCACATGATTGTTTCCCAATTCCTTTCCTCTAAATTTGCTATGGATTCGTCAACAAAGAATGTGCCAGTGTGTTCCACAAAGGAGGGGCGAGGCTGATCCTGTGTGGGAAAAGTTGGGAGAAACTTGAAGGACTCGCTGATGATTTGGCAAGTGCATCAGACCCCACTAAAGTGAGTATTACCACCCTTACACCAAGATAAAAGAAAGATTCATGCATTGACTGAGAGACTGACTGGTTGGTCCAATGATGGAGTGAAGAATGCCACCACTTCCCTCTTTGCCTTCGCTGTCTCTCTTCCCCAGACGTTTCCCGCTAAGTTGGTGCTGCTGGATTTCGGCGATATGGACAGCATGCCTGAGGTGATTGCAGAGATCCTGGAGTGCTACGGCTGCCTGGATATTCTCATCCTCAACAGCAGCCTGAAGGTCAGGGCGCCTGCCCAGAGTGTGTCTCTGGAGATGGACAAGTTACTCATGGACAACAACTACTTTGGACCTGCCACACTGGCCAAA
This sequence comes from Holocentrus rufus, assembly GCA_900302615.1. Classification (NCBI taxonomy): domain Eukaryota; kingdom Metazoa; phylum Chordata; class Actinopteri; order Holocentriformes; family Holocentridae; genus Holocentrus; species Holocentrus rufus. The sequence goes on from OMLF01010307.1 coordinate 34,282, forward strand.
GGTGAACAGAATACAACAATGAGATTTTGGTTTGCAAGGGGGACTGAGTTCTGTAAAAAGAGGATGGATATTGTAAGATGATGGTTATATAGTCTGTTCCCTGAGAGAACTGCATGGTTTTATCAAATTTCTTTTGCAGAATTTCATTCTCTTGTTCTTTGCAAAATGCTTTTTGTTTCAGGTGTGCTGCCCTCCATGATCTCTAGGAGGACCGGTCACCTGCTCCTGGTCAACAGCATCCAAGGAAAACTAGCTGTGCCCTTCCGTACTACATGTGAGTTTATTTATTTTGTAACAACAAATACTTTTTACTAATTTTATTTCACTTATAAGGAGCTACCCACAGCATACTAGCAACTACAATGAGTTTTTAACTGGTTGTGAGCCTCAGTTTAATAGTGTTGCCTCTATAGGACCTACATAAGCAAACAAGACCATCAGCAAGAATATTTCTATATACAGTAGCTATTCTAATGCCTGCCACTGTGTCAGATTTGTGCCATAAAGCCATTCAACAGATTTGCTGCAAAATCTGACCAGGCATCACATAATGTAAAATGTAGTAAAGAGGCTTGTCATGTCATTAACAGGACACCTTGTCAGGTGATATTCAGGTGCTGTGATTTCTATGTTACAGATGCAGCCTCTAAACACGCAGTTCAAGCCTTCTTCGACTGCCTGAGGGCTGAAGTGGAGGAGTACGGCATTTCTGTCAGCACCATTAGCCACACCTTCATCAGCAGCTCAGCATCCAAAAAGGCAACCTCCTCCAAATCCATTTGGTCACGTGAGTACAGTCAGATGAAACCTGACAGAGTGTTGATCTCTTTCATTACATATAAAATATTAAAAGACGAGAGGATATAGTGTATTTTTGGGGGGGTGGGGTTTAAGTACGTGTTGAGGGTGCTCTTAGGGCTCATTTGGTGTGAATTGCTGTGAAATGAATTGAGTCTGTTTTAAGATAGTCTTTTGAACTATAGCATTGAAATTAATGCTTTTTAAATGCAGTGAAACACCTTATCTACATCACAAAATAATAAATTTGTTTGTTCCAGATATCGCGTAATGTGATTAAACTACCCAAATTCAGTTATTACTGTCAGGCACAACTAGCAAATACATAACGACAACAGCTGTATTATCAGAATACTTCTGTGTTAAATTTTCTGGAAAATACCCTGATTTCACCTTTAATCATCCATTCATAACCTTTATTTCAACAGGGAGAGTCACTGAGAGCAGGCTCTCTTTACAAGGATGCACCAAAACAAGAATATATAAAATGCAATAAAAACAAGACAATTCAAAAGACATAAATTCAAAGGACTTACATCATACAGACATCTCTTATTATAATGTATATGATGAATGTATCTCATAAAAACCTATTTCACCAATAAAAATGTGGGTCAGCTAATTTAAGCTAACTTTACTTTACTAGAAATGTCTTACTGTGATTTTCCGTCCTAACCTCTCTCTCCTCCTGACTTCACAGTTCTGTACAGTCAGAAACCCCTTGGCGTGTCTCCAGATGAGGCAGTCGCTGAGATCGTGAAGACTTTAAACAACAAGAGGAAAGAGGTGGTGATTGCTCCCTCGCTCCCCAAGGTGGCCATCTATGCCAGATCCTTCTTCCCCAATGTTTTCTTTGCTGTGATGGCAGCAGGAGTGAAGAACGCTGCTGCTTTTGAGAAGATGTAGCGTTGCCACATATAGGCTTGCACCGTAATCACTCTGGATAAGTACGATTTGCTTTCTCCACTGGAAGGGAAACAAATGTGTGGGAATGAGACAAAATAAGAGAAATGAGAAAAAGGTTTGCCAGTGGGAATTTTGTTTATAATCAGCTTTTATCCGTGCAAGCTTTCAAGTCATAATATTCAAAATCTGTTGATTCATTCTTTTGATCAGGTTTTGATTAAATATTTGAAATAAATTCCACCACTGAATCCTCCGACCATGTTGTTCAATCATCTCTGTGTATGTAACATTAAATAGCAGACAATGACCTTAGTATTATATAACAAATGCGTCTCAAACTGAGAGACAGGAGTAAAATTATATCTCACCTTAAAGAAAGAGATAAGATTTTTTTTAAAGGTTACATAATATCTAGAAAATTTGCCCTTTAATTGGCTGTAAGTGCCAGGAAGAAAATGCCATCTGTAGCTGTAATAAAAACATCTCAGATTAATAATATTCTGAAAAAAAGCCATCATCACAGTTCTATATGGTTTCTCCATCAGAGAATGTTTCTTTACATTATTCAGTTTTAAATCAATGTCATGACAACATTGATTATCATGAATCTTACATGCATATTTGGACTAGGATGTGGAGTAGGAGGTGAGCATTTTCTCAAAACTTTAGATATTTCAGTATTAGTATTAGTCTTACTTATGTAAGTATGATTAAATCAGCTTCTTTTTCGTGTTTTTGTTTCACTCAGGACCAAACTGTCATCTTGCGTGGCCCAAAATATAATATATAACGGGATTAGTGTCTCTATAACAAAAAGGATGACTGAAATCCAATACAATTATTTGAAGCAAACACTGCAGATGCTGAGCCACTGTTGGATAGCGACTCTGAACTATTTGAGGACAGGTAAAAATATTTGCACACCTTGGAAAAATGGCTGTGATGACATTATTGTCCTGTTCAAAAACATTTGTAAGACAGAATGGGCATATTTTCCTTTCAGCTGTATATCCAATGGATTTAGAAGGCAAATTAGATTAAATCACATTGTAAATGGAAGTAGATTGAATGACTCACGTATGGAAGTGTCTCCACATTTTTGCATATTTGATGGAAAGGATTTCTTTCTTAGAGCTCATGTTCACTTCAACCAGGCGCTTACATGGATATTATCACGGTATAGTGCTTAGAGAATTGTGCTGTAATTGCAATTATGTTGGTTATGCTGGGGGCGCTGTACTGCTCAGTGAAGTCCAAATGAACACCTCATTTCCTTTCCTGTCTTGAGCAGAGGTCATGGAAAGGTGATTTTACATTGTAGGGTATGAAGTGCAAAGTGCAATACATTGGCGCCCCCTGCCGGACCTTCTTTGCAACTCCTGTCAGTCTTCATAGTACTGTTACAGCGCAGGCCATATGTTTTAGGTTTTAAATGGCCTTTAAACTAGTTCCCAAGCTAACTGCATTGAAAGGTATTCGTCAGTTCAAGTCGTATCCTGCTGCCTTCGGTGCTTTAACCTCCAGCAGCAGTGTTACGGTGGAACATGACCGACTGAACCGGCGCTTTACCGTCAGTCTGGGCAGCGGGGCCGGTAAGCAGAAAGCCGAGGTGGACGCTCCTCACATGGGGAAAGCTGTTAGTGGAGGTCGGCGCCAGTTCTCGGCCTGTTGTATATTGTAGCTGTTTTTTCCGATGGAGGTTAATTTATTTCCAGTGTAAGAGTCCATTACGAATTTGTAAAATCCACTCTTCAATTCGGCATACACATTTCACCAAAACACGTGCTCACTGTAAAAAACAGTCTTCCACCACCAAAATGCATCTAAGGGCGGCAGGAAGCACGGCAAAATTGAGATTTCCTTAAATTAAATCGATGATTGGTGGATCATTTGCATGCCGAATTTCCCAATGAGAAACAGTGAGCTAAAGGACTCGTATTGTTTCTATCTGTCGCGAATCCTTTGCCTATAAGCAGGGGGAAATTTAATTGCCCGATTTTAGAATGGACTTTGGCCTAACCTTCTCGGACTTGGTTAAGCGGTGACCTCTTTCCACAGGGAACGGAGAGTGTGCGGTGCTACGTTACAGGTTCACCGGGGAGAAAGAGGTGGATCTAATGTCAACGATTGTCCCCGAGTCGTTTAGGGGCAGAGGTGTTGCTGCCGTGCTGTCAAAGGTGAGAAATTATGAGCGTTAATTGGGTTAGTCAAAGCGTGGCACTTGCCATAATTGAGCCTGAGTGAGTGAATTGAATCTTGGACTTGAACATTAGGTTAGAAGTAATTGAGAGCAAAGGTCATTCAGAATTCCTAGAAATATAATTGAAAGCATTTTATAAAACAAACAAACAAACAATCACTTCATGCAATGTCACACTGGAGCATCCAGCGTGCTTTTCAGCCTATAGTTTGCTAACCTGCATCTCACTGATCATCACAACTCATTCTTAATAACTGACTGGTTATTGTAAATAACCATGGGTGACTTTCTAACCAGAAATTTTAATCAAAACGCATTCAGCTGGCAGTAAGTTTGGGTGGTAAATGGAGTTAGATGGTATAACTCTACCACCCCATCACATAGGCAAGCCAGATTCAGTGCAGTATCATGGATTTTGGGGGCTATTGGTGGTCTGGAGTCTGCACCCAGTTGATTTTCTACAATTTTAAAATTGTATGATAATGACTTTTTTAATGTTACTCTTACAGGCTGCCATGGACTTTCTGGTTGAAGAAAGCCTCAAGGCTCATGTGTCTTGCTGGTACATTAAGAAATATATTGAAGAAAACCCACAGCTTGGTTATAAAGACCTTGTCATTACTTGAGTGCACACAAAGACAATGGCAGATCATTGGCAGATTGATGTTACCCTTTCTAGAATATCACGTCACTACCTCAAGTCAACTAAAACCCCGTGCTGCCAACCATAAAGGCCAAGTGGAAGATGTGTGTGAAGTATATTTGAAATTAAGTATTTGTCACCTGCAAGCCATATAAATTGAACCAGCAGTGCTGAGTAAATTTATTGAACATGTCAGTAATGTTCTCATATAGTTTGAGGGTTGAAGAGGATGTTTCTACATAATGGATAAGACTGATTTTGGAATGTGTTTTAGAGGTTTTACTTGATTTTGTATATCTGATTGTATTTTAATATCTGATCTTTTAGTAATACTGCATGGATACTTACAAAGTAATAAATTCTAACTCATGAAGATTCTTTATCAGACATGATAGTGGAATATTTATTTGTTATCACGACCATATTGTAGGCTGTTTTATATCAGATATTAGTTTTTCATTCCTGCGTATCTGTTGCAAAATGGTGTATACTTAAACAGTAATTATGTTTGCCATTATATGGCTTTTTCTTGATATTGATTTGTTGGCTGGTAATTAAAGCACCGTTTCTTGTTTGAGCAAAGTGGTTTCAGCTGGTTAGTGTGCAGTAACGTTTAAGTGAGATGAAATTTTAATGATGCCCATGGGAAATTGAAATTTACATTTCTATATATTTATAGAATTAATACAATATAATTTATTTATATTTATGTATGCTATTTATTTTTAAGTAAAGTGGAAATTTATGACAGGAAAGTATGAAAAGGTTATAAAAAGTAACATATACACATGAATAGATTTGGATATGTGCATCACTGGCTGCTTACCTTATAAAATGCTGTAGATGGAGGTGCCATCTAGAGCATTTTATAAGGGGAACTGTCATGCAACATGCAAAGTAGATCAGCGTTGTTGGTTTTTCTCACCGTAATTATCAAAACACGTTTATAGATGAACATTGCATACAGAATACAGAAATGTTTCCAGAAATACATGTTGACTTATACGCAGAGAATGAATGTGCAAAAATATGTGCAGGTCAGAAATGTGCCAGCTTGTTAATTAAACTGTCCAGAGCACAGGAATGCAAAAAATGATCCAGGATAATTTATACAGAGTCAACTGAGTCTTTCTGCCTCAGCCCTCTGTTAATTGGCTGAGACTGGACCTGAAGTATTAGAGAGTCTGATGACTGTAAGCACAAAAGAGTCCCCAAGACGCTCTGTGTTGCAGCTTGAGGAGCTGACACAGAAGATGAAGATGCTCCATCACTGAAACAGCTCATCACAGTGGTGGTGGGAGTTGTTGTAGGATGCAGTTTAGTCCTAATCATTCCCTCTGCTACTGCCTTCAAGCTAGGGCTGAACAGTTAATCAAAATGTATCTTAATATGGCCAAGTGCAGAATCCAAATTGCAGTAGCTGCAAGAAAAATTTAATAAATTCTTGGGATAAGCTGTGGAAGATGAAGGAATTTTGATGGGCTCAATTAAAAAGTAAATCAATGAGGAACTAGTTATTTACAGAACAATATTCATTATCCATTGTGTTCCCATTATGTTCACATCCCTCAGTTTCTCCTGAAAACAAGACATTGAATACATAGTAAATTAATTTTGTTCAAAATAATCAACTTTATAAGTCCTCTGAATCTAAAGTGTGTTTAAAGTTTTGGTCAAGGGAAAAAATATCATGTCACGTTTATATAGGTCAGAGGGAACCCTGTGATTGATGTTGAAAGTTCTGAAGAAATCAAAGGACTTGATCCTCACTTCTGGCCTCACCACCAGGGAATAAGCTTTTAAATGACAGCGTCCTCCATGCTTACATGAGTCTGGAATTCAAATTGGAGGTGTCAGGGTCTGAGGTGCAGCAGGACCAGGTTTTCATCATGTCCAAAGTCAGTGCTTGTCACTGAAAAGGCACTGGAGAAAGTCTGCTAGTGGGCTGGCACATTGTCTGAGCACCCTGATGCCATCGATGCTCTCTGTTTTGATTTTCACGGTGGTAATACTTTCTCAAACACAATGAATGTACAGAACCACTTCTTTTAAAAGCATTTTTATTTCAGCAATCACTTTATGGAAAACTGTGATTTTTTGAACCATTTGAAAAGTAAAAAAGGCCTTTCTCTATTTGTTTGGTAGATGGAATCTTTTGTTTGTGCTATATAGGGTAAGATAAATGTTATAGCAATCAACACCCGATTTATCCATGTTTTAGCTTCACACTCCAACATGACATCAGATATGAGTCTGACTAAATAGTGATTCAGGTGTTCAAATGTAGGGCTTAGGAATAACATGTAATGTCTTTGATGTCTTTGGTACTTCCATAAGACATCTGATGTACCCTGCTCACTATTGAGATCCTTGTGGTTCATAATGGGAGGGGGAAGAGACAGTACACCCCTTGTGGAGCTCCATCTGGGGACACCTACATCTGAAGGGGTGGCTGGCCTGCTTAGCCTTGGCCCAGGTCCATTTTGTCCATGGCAAGACTTGAGGGAGTGATCCTGCCGGGGAGCTGTGCAGGGTTCACTTCATCTTGTAATTTGTAGAGAACCATGACAAACACTTCTGCAACAAACCCTAAGGTTTCCCCCTGCCTGCAGAAACCTGAGAGCAATAATCCCACTGCCTTGGGAGGACTGACAGATGAACCTATAGATGAAATGAGATGTTAATTGCATTTTTATTGATGTTCAACTCAACCAATCAGATTATTTCTGTCTGGAGAACAGTTCTGTCTCCAAGAAATGTTTGTAGAACTGTATCTTCAGCGTGCTACAATCTCATGTCATAGAGTTTAAAGGAGGTCTTATCAAATGACGTTTTGCTGGTACAATAGTTGCATAAACAGAATCTCCTAGATGAGACTGAGGAGTGGCAGTGTTGTTTACGGGGTACCACATGACGTGAAAGCCTTCCCAATAGGGCCTCCAATTAATTATAAACCTGCATGTGCTATAAGGTGCTTTGCAAAAATACACGCATGAATTGTATAGTTTGCTTCAGTTGGGAGGCATCTTGTGCAATCAGTTTGTGTGAGCTTTATCATTGCATTAAAAGCATCATCATGTTTTATTTTGCACCACATCTTTAGTGATAGATTACACGATCAAAAGGTACAGAAAATGTGTTTCTGTGTTGTATAGTGGAAATCCACCAAGAGTCCTTCTTAGAACTGTATCACATACTTACATTGTTTTTCCAGTAGATGTCAGTGTTTCTCCACTATGGGCAGTCTTCCCTTGGGATGTAATATGGTTCAGTACTGGCAGTGTTAGCTTGGTATCTTAAATTAGAAAATGTTCAGTATACACCTATATGAACCAGATAAATCATATGAGAACTATCATCAAAGCTAACATTTGTTAATCCAAGGGAACTGAGCTGACATACAAATTATTGATATAGAAATGGATACATAGTTGAATTTTTAAACATTTCAAAGATAGATAGCAGAAAGCAGATAGGAACAAAAAGGAGTGAATTCAGTGTTGCTATTGTCAAAAATCAATTGTTGCATTGAGTTTACATATTGCCTGGGTTTTATTTGCTTATTTATTCGATAAAAAGTGTGAATAACTTTTTTTTTTTTACCACTTTCTCACAAACATATTTCAATGCTTGTTTGCAAACAAATAGAAGTATGTTGCCCTTGCTAAGTAGCAATCATCCATATAGCAACAAGTGTTGGCTGATCGTCTCAGCTCCATATGAGCTGTATGGTGAAACAAGCACAGACACAGCTTGTGTGAAACAGCATGTCCCATCTGTTCCTGAATAACCGTCATGATTATAATAGTCATGGTTTTGGCTCTTGACACATATAGGATGTACTTCTAGCCAACAAGCATAGTTTTGAATTTGGCTAGTCTTTTAGATGTGTTATGACATACCACTATAACGTTCTCACTGAGATCATCTGACCATACTGTTATGTTTTGTACCATCCAATGAGTTCCTGGACCAATACAGACTCGTCCCTCTTACTGAGTAGTTTACAAAGCCTATTTTCTGAGAGCAGCTGGGAGTGTGAAGTTTTGATGTAGCCCAGCTCGAAAAAGCCTAATTTAACAACTGCATCAACTGAAAATAGATATTAAGGGGCGGTGCTGCAGCAGGAGCCTGCACGATCCTGCAGCCTGCCACAGCTGAATTTCAAGACTTTGAAATTGCAGCCCTCCTCCCAAATAATATCACACGGAGAGATGAGATGAAATGCATGTTGTGTCAAAGCCGGCCGTGTTATATTGCCTCCAGAAAAAAAAAAAAAAAAAAGATTCTCAAGGATGGTTTCACAAACACATTTTAATGTGTAGCAAGGACCAAAACAAGCAAACAAAAATATTCTCCTGTATTAGAATTTTAAATCCAGGAACAAGACTTAATCTGTGTCCAGGGAATCAACCCTAAAAATGTTCCAGTGGGTTATGGGGCCAGGGTTGGTGACCGTATATTTTTAGCAGTACGCTTCCCCTTGCTGATCGGGGACACCGTCCATTTCCACCACATAGGTCGTGCAGCTGGGTGGTTTGTGCCCGTTGACCGGCAGTTCTAATGGCGCCTCAGCGTCGGCAGGCACAGCAGTTAGGTACATATCCCACATCTGCTCAGGGAGGTCCAGCTCAATCATCTTCTGCTTGATCCTCAGGTTCTTCTCAATGTTACGCCGCTTGTATTTGAACTCTATGATGGTCTTGGTATATCTGTTCAATGCCGTCACCGCAGAACCCATGCAAGTCCCAAAGGAGCCCCATGCTAAGCTGAGAGGTTGGAAACAGTGTGATGATATAACATAAACCACAACTCATTCTGCTGTATATGTGAAATCATCTGTAGCATCTCAGTATGACCAAATTCTATCAAATAAGTCTGGATAGTGATTTTTTTAATGCGTATTTTGCTGTGTGTCATGAGCCATTTGGAAAGGCACCTTGTTTGTACAGAAGATGAAAGAAGCACTCACACATAAGACCAGCTGTAGTCCCAGGTCTTGGGCCTCCAGTCCTCTGGCCCCATAGCTACAGCCAGCTGGAATATGGTGGTGAACATCATGTGGGCCACCATCCCACAAAGGCCTGAGAACAAGAACAAGAAATCAGTGTTTGCACTGGTCAGACAAATGTATGCCCTTAAAAAA
>OMLF01010308.1:0-39341 GCA_900302615.1 Holocentrus rufus
TTATTTCTCTAACTGATTCAAATATTGATGGGTTAGATGTATTTTTCCCAGTTGTCTGACTAACTATCTAAGTGGTCTATGTTCTTTTTTTTCTTTCTTTTTTTTCTAATTTTATTGACTTTTATTGACATTTAACTAGCTCAGTATCCTTGTTGAGTCTTATTTAATGAACTGTAAGGTAATTAGACTAACTTGCTGCTGGAACATTATTGTCATCAGTTTTTTTTTTAGTGTCTTCAATATATTCTGTAGACTGTTTTTCAAAATTTGCCTCAGTATTCAGCTTCTGCCTGCAGTACAAGCACAAATTGAGTGAGTACTGGCTGTTTAACCAACATCATACACAGTCACTGATAAACTTTTAGTGCTTGACAGCCTTAAATATGTTTGTTTAAATTACTGTACATTGATAAGAATAGCCAGGTTTGAACACCAGAAATAAATCTGAAACAAAAGTACAAAATCTCTCATCAACAGTCATTTTAATACTGGCAAATTTCAAATTGTGAACTTCAGATGTTGCTTGCATCTGACATCTGTTGTTGACTTTTTTCAACAATGACTACTAATTTGAAGAGTTGCAAAATAGTCACACATGAAAACAGTTTACATTCTGCATTGTTGATTACACTAATTGATTATCCTCTGCCAAAATTATTTTTGTCTCTAGATTTATGGCTTTATCAGAATCTCCAACCACACTTTGTATTCATTTTAACCAGAATTTCATAATTTGAGCTTAAAGATGAAAGTCAAACTAATGTATATGCCCAGTACAGATAATGGAAATCCAAACAATCCTCATTCTTGTTTTCATGAGATGTGAGATGCATAGGTGACAGGTCCATCAGTATCAGCTGCGATACTCTTGTCATTATGGGAGCTGTGCTTTGAAATATGAAATATCTTTTATACAGTGAACAAAAGATCAATTCCATATATTCTTAAATGTACAGCATGTCAAGTATATTTTCATATGCTTGACAGCACATGCTGGGCTTTAATCAATTTCATTGTGTACTGACTCAATTATAAAGTGTGACACAATGTTTCTCATATCAAAGCCTTTCCACAAAGTCGACTCTAAAGGTCAAGATAATATGATCAGTTCGGTTATTGTGCTCTGAAATGTAAGGTCACCATGACTAAGTGGCAGCGAAGTAAGTACGTATTGTACTGCACCGTCTCCAAAGCAAGGTTGTGAGCCCATTCAAAGCATCACAAATGATGTCTTTGAAAAGTAAAGTCAGTATTCATTTAGTGCTGCCAATCCCTCAAGCATTCTCCAAAACAAGAGGCTGAAAACAAATTCAAAAGGAATGGTGCTCACAAAAAGGAATACATAACCTATGAAATCTTTGTAATAATAATGATCTCTGAAAAACAAATCTTCAGTTAATTTTGATTAATTTAAAAGAAATAATCCATCCCCTCCCAACTGAAGTTAAGATTAGGAATGTGTTGACTTGACAAATTTAGTTGTAATGTGAAGGTTTAGATAGAGGGTTAGAGGTGGTTTTAAACTAGATATTGCTTTTAAAACTATTGTTTGTGCTTTTGTATTTATGTGAATTAGTTTTGCATCCCAGGAAACACTTGACATATTATGTCAGTTTCTAATTGTACTTCTAAGGACGTGCAGTACGAATGCATCTCCTCAATTCATCTCCCTCCCTCTCTCTCCCTCTCATTAGCCAATAAATTATAGGAAAAGATCACATTTTCATGCCAAAGTGGCTACTGATGTTGAGTGTTTTATGGCCATGGTGGTTAGATTATTGTGGGGTTAAGATGAATTATATTGCAAATAGTCTTTGAGAGCAGGGTGAGGGGGAGTGGTTATTGAGGGACATATAAAAAAATATACCATGCTAACACAGGCCGGATGAATTTTTAAATAACTGTTTTGATACATTATTATACTTGATGTATAAATTGTTGCTTGTTTGGTAAGTCAGGATTGATGATTGTCTGTGAGCTTGTTCAGTGGCATGAAGTAGAGTGGCACTTGGGTGGGCTGTGCACATTCACACCGTTGTGAAGGGTGCATTTCTAAACCCAATCATCAAGTCATGCACGGAGTCAAGTAAATCTCAACAAACAGCAAATTAAATAATGCCAATGTGTCCTTGTATTTACAATCCCAAATCTCCAGATCTGAAACACCCTTAGATGCAAAAACAAACATCACACAGTTCATCCCAGTGTTAACTGTGCTGCGGCGACAGCTGACAAGAGACACTTTTTTTTGGATTTACACTCCTGTATGGCACCTTCTTTTGGAGCTCACAAGATGGTGGGTGACAAGAGCCTCAGATTCTTAAACTCCTCTCACAGTCTATACTCACTGTTGTACATCTGTTCACTGTTTACATATGTTGTGCCTGAATTACCTCCTCAACCCGCAGAACAGATACGGCAGCTTACCTAAAACCGAGTAGTAAAACTGTCTGTCTGCATCTAAATAGCCATTATATCCACAAGATTACATGACAGAAGCCTCAGAAGCCCCAAAGACAAACAACCAATACTTCACTTACAGCCCATCATCATATTCCAACACGGCTACATGAAGCCAGCCAACAGCAACAGGATCTGATTCTCAGTGTTGCTCTTGCATCCTTCTCTCGCACTGTATCTTAAACACACTGAGCACCATACTGCTTTTTAACTAGTTAATAATAAAGTATGTATGCTTTTCAGTCGCTGCACAGCCATAGCAGTGATACTGCAGTGGTACCAGAGCATTTTAGAGCCTGGGTGAGTCACTTCCCTCTACTTGTGTGCCTATCAAAGCAGAGAAAATCCCCAAAACCTGGTCTCACTCCCATTCCCACCCTAAATGGCCAAAAAAAAAAAAAAAAAGGTTTTCCAATAAGATTTCTGAGCATCTATCACTCCTGCTCTTAACCAAACCACACCTTTTTAGATTGTTAGTGCACGCTGGACTGTTACATCTATTTTTTGGTTTTGTTGGCCATGGTTTTAGCTATATTGTATTTGTCTTCAGGCTGTGAAATAATAGGAATAGATAACTTTGCAATACAACCTGCCATGAAGAAAGAGTGGTAGCCCTGTATAGTTCAGTGGGCAGAGCACGGCGCTAACACCACATGGCTTAAGGATTCAATTCTCACGGTAGCCACTCATGCTAAGAATGTATGAATTCATGGTACCTTAAGTCACTGGATGAAAGTACCCAACAAATTGTAGTTTCGCAAGCCAATTCAGTATTCTAGCAAGAATAGATTATTTTTTCTTTTTCATTTTTCTTACAGATAACACGGTATTGCTGCTTGCTTTCTCACTATCCTGCAGGGCTGTATGGGTGATGCAAAAAACTATCTGTGCCTGCCAATTTTGATCCACATATTCCGTTAAAATCGTCATAATGGTGCATATTTTAGCTGAGACATTTGTGAAATAAATGGTCTCATCCCAGCCAATGAGAATTGAGCATTCCATCGAGCCAGTGTGCAGTGGAAACCTAATTTAACTGCAGAGACTGTAAAAAGTTGGTTTGATGAAGCATGGTCTGCAGAAATCTGTCCTCACAGATTCCTCAGTGGTCCTCTGTATGTTTACTTTATGCAAAAGAGACATCCATTGACACAATTGCAAAGTACTTTGAAATTCAAAATTTACCTTTCCATTAAATAATTTAAAAGCTGTTGTATTACTTTGATCAGATGAAAGGATTACAGGATTTGCCACCAGACCTGTCAACCCTCCCCTGTCCAACCACAAGCCTGCACATTGCATGACCTCGGGTACACAAACATGCTCACATGCTCACATGCTCTCGTACACACACACACACACACACACACACACACACACACAAATCCCTTTGTTCGGTTAAAACAATTATTTAAATGCACTGTTCTATGTCCAATAAATTCTCAGAATCTGGCCTCTCATCACTCATTAGAGAAATAACATAGATGCATTGCACAACTCCATATTTTATCAGGATAAAATGGAATCATGTCGTGTATTTTATTTTACATTGGCTAAACATAAATCAACCAACATAAAAGTAGGGCAGTCATCAAATAACATCGTGCTGTATTTTATTTGCCTTTTGGTGAATCATTTAATTTATAGGATGTTTCCAGCTCAGTCAGATGTAGTCCTGACTAAATAACTGTAATTGCATTGCACCTTAGTTTCATGACTGTGGCTGGTAGCATAACTCTAAAGCAGCATATAGATTTTGTTAGGAATCACTTCAACATAAACATCACCTGTTGTGGGGACAAAAACACACAACTGAAGCCGCTTCATTAAGCTGCCAGTGCATGTTGACAGGCTACCAAACCGTCATGGAGCATGATCTAATGGTATTGCCTGTTCATTAGTCTACTTTTTACTATGCTAATTGCAAAAGTTGTCATAAATTAAAAGGGGCGCTGCTGACATTAAGCGCAATGATGCTAAAGTTATTTTCACATTTTAATAGGTTAATCATAAAAGTGTTTTCTAACTTGGTGGCTGAGTAATGCAAATGACTCATGATTCTGTGTAACTCTGAGTAACATTAAATTAATTCACTGAACACATCAACACAATAGATTTGTGCCTTTGCTTATGCTTCAGTGTGGATATTTAGCATGTTGCAATTGTTATATTCTGCACACACTGTTAGGTTGTGCAGTATGCAGAAAGAACATTATATGTATAATGTATACAATAGGTGTGTGTGAGCTGTTGGCCATGGACTTGGTGCTTGTTGAGGCTTTTTCCCCTGAATATTTATCTGCCTTTTCTTTTTTATTTTTTTTGGTATTTATATATTTCTGTATCCAGTTTAACAAAGCAAAATAAATAAACCAGCGAGACAACTCATCCCACAGCAAAACTGTAAATAAACTGTTTGAACAGGTTTTTTCAGCATATACCAATATTCCACAGTTAGTTGAACCTGGACAAATGATTATAAATTTTTGCGAAGTAGAGTCATTAAGTGGCTGGCAGTGCAGTGTTTTAGTCAAGAAGTACCTTAGCTTGACCCAGAGGAGCCGGAATTTAGGCAGCTACCTTTTGAGCATTTGGTAATTACACAAACCTACTATGTGATTACAATTATTTATTTGCTCATGCAGTAACTTTTAGGTCATGATGAGAAATGGTAACAATAATTTAAAGCATTTCTTTCCCAAAGTAAATATGCACTGTGTATGATTTTAAGCAGTAATACATCTTGGACAAAAAAAAATCAGTAATGAAGCTTGTCAGTGAAAATACTGCCCTCACAGAACACTGTTTCACTTCTCTGCAGTGTTTTGAGGAGCTTTTGCTTTGTGGCTGTACACAAGTTATCTACATCCCAGTGGGAGAGAGATTCACAAGCTTCATACTGCTTTTTGGTTTTTTTTGTGTGCAACATGCAAGAGCTGCCAGAATAATGAAAACATATATAGACTGAGGGAAAGGAGTTCTGCAGGCTCTGTCACAGTGATATGCATTATCCTGGCATTGTTAGAGGTGTGTTTGGTCTCACCAAAGTAAATACCAACAAATACAAAGCCATTCTGAATGATCACTTTCATCTTTTGATGAGGCTTTTCTATCCCGAGGGAAGTAGTTTTTTTATTTTTTTTTTCCCCGGGATGACAACACTGAACTCCAGGAGTGGCAGTGAATTGTGTGATAGACTTTGAAATTATGTGAACTACATGTACATGCCTCAGCTGTTTCAGTCACTAAATCCCAACTCAATGCAGTAGAATTGGGGTTTTCTGGAGCAGCGTTTTTATACCAAAACACAAATCTCCCACTAAAGTTGCAGGAACTTGTAGGCTCATAAAGCTCTGAAGCTTTTCTGGCAGTCAGCGGTGGCCTAAGTCACACTTACGTTTACGTCCCCCTTTTCTTTACCTAGAAAAGCCTTCCATACTTGAAATTGAAAAGCTGATAAAATAAATCTCTGATGACCTTCTGAGTGACCATATGTCTAAATTTAAAGGATTTTACAACGTGTAGCAAATAAACTAAGCCCATGCTGACTGACATTTTTCTCTGAACCCATTTCCAAGAACTGCCATACCGAAACCTAAGGATCCTATTCATCATAATGGAATGCTGTTAGCCTTTTGTCACTTCAAAATATTGAACTTTCCCCAGAGGGATGTGAAGAGTGGCTGGTTCCCTGAACAGGGCCTCACTTTTATTTTTTGTGAATTCAGCCATGGTTATTTTTACTTTATTTATGCGTATTGCCACTTTATGTCTGACTTGCAATTTGACTGATTAGAGGCTAGTGAAGATTTGGATATATGATGGTATTTCTTGCTGGGGCTGGGACGATATACTTCTCTCCCGATTCGATACTATCACGATACTTGGGTGCCGATTTGATATGTATTGCGATTCTTAAGTACTGCAATTCGATATTCCGATTTATTGAGATTTTTGGTTGCTTTTTTAACATTATACCATGGTAAAAAGTTTCATCATGCACTTCTAGAGACTATAAATCATGAGTCATGTTTCCAAAACCAGTGCACATCATGTCAGTCAGTCTTTTTGAGTTTTATTTCAGCAGCATCATTGCTATACTGCATATTAAAGTGGTAGTAAAATATACATGTACGATATAATTAATTAAAAATATATACTTTTCGAAGTTAACTGCTACATTTACCTGTTACTGCTCAATATGCTGTCACGATACTTGGGTGCCAATTTGATAAAAAAAAAAAAAGTATAAAAAATGAATTGCGATACTTAAGAGAATCATTTTTTTCCCCCGCACCTTTTTCTTGCTAATGTCCATAATGCTTTTACAATTTCATCTTTTTTCGGATATGTTGTGTTTGAGAACTCATAGCAAAGCTAATTTCTATCTGATTTATAGTCCCACGTCTCAGTGACAGATTTGAGTGTGACTTCCTGGTTTTTGGTGTAAAAAAGAGTTCTTGATGTTCACAAATACCAAGTGGACTGCTTTGGGACATGGGACGATGAATTCTTAATTTGAGTGGTGCTCCCTTTTGAGCCTGTCTGTCATCGTACGAGCACATACCATGTGACCCCGGTGGATCTCTGAAAGTGTCATTCTGTCTAGAAGCCTCCTGCAGCTTCACTCAGACAAAAGCAGATTAATAGTATACTGCTGTCTCTGAGTCCAAAGACAGATATTGGGATCAAAAGATTAGAGGGATTTTCCCGGAGGATTTTTGCCTTGTTTAAATACAACCGCTCCTGACTGTCAAAGGGTGTTTGTGAAATTCTTTGACACCAAACTCCTCCTAAAAGGGATTCGCCCCACAGCACAAATAAACACCCCCGAATACCCATGCCACACACACATGCTGCACCCATGCACACACACACATATTAAACAGGGCTATATTGCTTTGAAGGTAAAATTATGTTTCTTGTTTAGGCGTACTGAGCTGCCACACATTATGGGAATTTCCAGGATAACATAACATGAATACTTCATTGATTGCTGTCTCTCTCACCTCAATTCAAATACATCATCTGTGGTGGATATTATGAGTGCACACCAAGCAGAATCCTGGCTTTAGCTATATTTGTCCAGACATCTAACTCAAACTGTAGTCCTCGTGCTCTTATTTCCTCATATTTTTATTTGTTTATCACAAATGACATGCTTATTCAGAGCTTTGTTTTGTACTGAAGAATATCTCGCTTTGCATAATTGCTGGATGTTTGCAATCTGATCGGTTTGATCTCTCCTAAGCAGATACTGAATAAAGCTTTATAGAGGCAAAAGTATGCCTATGATTCTATTTTCATTTTCAGAACATTAGTTCCCTTTGATGCGTCTGGTTGGGTGTCAGCCTTCATGAGAGGAGTCTAAAATACTCTGAGCAAGTTGAAAGTGCATTGTCATAATCTGAACACGTACAGTTGTACTAATGACAGAGGGAAGACAAATGCATTTTCATTTATTGTTTCCATAAAGTGGGCACTGTGAAGCCCTTTGAGAGTGTAACAGTAATTAAGGGCTCTACAAATGAATTTGACTTGTCTTGAAATGTGTGTCACATTTGGACATCATACTGTATCGTATCCACAAATGAATAATAACATGATGATAGAAACAATAATGCAGTAAATTGTAAATTTCTGTAGTGCGAGTCACAGGCTGCATGTTAATTAGAAATATCTTAACAGCTTTGTCTTCTTTTTGTCATTTTTAGCAGAAAGGATGTTACCAGCGCTGACAGCTGGGCTGTATTTAGCTCTCAACGTGTTTTATTAAAAAATTTTAACTTTAACAAAAGAACCACTCCTCAAATAAGGATTTGTCACATAGCAACAGTGGAAGCTGCTAGAGTTTCCTCAAGCAGCTGTTGAGGCATGTAGCACCTCAACATTAGGCTCTGAGATCTAGTACAATATGTTTCAAAAGCAAAAATCTTATGAAGTTGCAGTTTGCATTGATTCCTTAATTCCTTTGCTAGGCCTAACGTTCAAGTATTTTACAGCTACTGCATGTCAAAAAAGATTTACTCCACATCTGTAATACTATCCCAGATACTGTCAATCCTCGGATTAAGGTTATTAGAACTATAAGCTACTCTGTGATTATCCTGTTGGATCATTCCAACCCACAAGATGTAAAAGAATGGCGAGGTCTCCGGCACATCTGCTCCCACAATCCTCCTGTGTGGCCCGTGTCACATGACGAATGTCTCCTTGGAAATGTCTGGATGCCTGGACTATTACATCTGATGAAGTTACTAACAGTGCTTGAGTATATTTTTACATAACCATACTGATATTATGATATTATGTATTAGGGCCACAGGAATAAGGTTGTAATATTACAATAATTAAGTTGTAATATTATGACAATAAAGTAGTGTAATTATACAATAAAGTCATAATATTACAAAAATAAAGTAGTAATTTTACAAGAAAATAATAGAAAATAATAATATAATGAGAAGAACATCATAAAATGTCAAGGAAAACAAAACAAACTATATATGTATATATGTGTGCGTATGTGTGGGTGTGTTGGTGTAAGAAAGAAAAATATGGCCATTTAATATCAGCTGTCATTACAATTTCATTGATTAGCTTTCTTTAAGAAAGTTTATGTGATCGGTATTCAAACAGAGGCAAACTGTCGCCACATTTATCGCTGCCAAAAGGAAAGAAACACTAATTGATTGTGGCATAATAGGTTGATTTGTCACCACGAGCCACAATAATTAATTTTTTGTGTGCTGACTTGTACTCTGCAATCATCCACCACTCTCCTGGAGTTATTTGACACTATTCCACTTCGAGGATTCCCATTATTACATCTTTTGTTGGAGATAAATGTCAATAAAATGATCACACTTAGACTAATGAAAGGTGATATGAAGAGTGTGTTGTTCTGAAAGTACAAATGTGGCACTGGTAACGGGGCTCAGCTGGTGAGAGTAGAAATTCTGCACTGAGGCTGCGGCTGTGGGAGCTATCGATTTCCATCAGAGTGGCCGGTCACTCGGCCCGTTTCCTCTCTCTGCACTCTTACTGTTGCTTGAGGAGGATAATGAGGGAGATGGCGAGCTGTGTAATGCTACTAACACCCCTCTGGTAGATAGATGCATTAGGTTTAGGCTGTGGTAATAAGAGATGAGCCCACACTTATACTCATTACTCTTGATTTGGCCTAAATTGTAATTTAACAACAAATCGATCCATTGGTAGCATTGACCTTTGCTGAAAGGCTTTTATATTCTCCCTCAAAGCACCTCCACGACGGGGGATTTTAGAGCGGTGCTCCTACTATTTTTCAAATGTGCAACTGTCTAATGGGCTGGTGCTGGATTTAGTGCCTTACAGAAAACAGCCTTCTGTTCTTCATTATTGCAAGTATGGTGACGACATTGGTATCTCATGATCAATAACACTGCACAAATAGGGATATTTCACAGGAGTTTTTATTTTATGTGAATTCAGAACAAATTATGTAGTTTTCTGAGAGATATCATTATATTACATTGATTGTACGTGAGTGTGTTTAACAGAACCTTTAAAGAATTATACATTTCTTTTAATCTGTAGAGCATAACTTTGATATAGTGATAGACTGTAGGCCTAGCTGTAGCAGTGTGGTGAGATTTATCATGTTATGCTTTGTTTTCAGTCAGTATCACTCATTTTTAGTGAGAGCGGCAGCCTCCTCAGAACTATTCAGGCCAGTTCTCCTACGGCACCTGAATGCATCGATAAGATTCCGAGATACGAGAAAGCAATTTGTTTATATTCCAGCGGGACGGTTGGTGCTTAGATGGGTTTGTTCTCAATCCAAACATCCTAGGTTATATATACTGTGAGAGTCACCCTACTGTGACCTAAATCTAGAGCAGGCTTAGAGAAGGTGACAACAAATGCAGTGACACGACAAAACCAGGAGCAATTTCTTCCCACAGCAGTTCCACAACAAGCAAACGAGCCTGCTAGAAAATTAGCAGCGCTGTAGGTTCGGGTGCCAGAATCAGGACAGAAATAGAGAGGTAAATAACCGGAGTGAAACGTTTCTTGTCTCTCTGTTATCATGCTCACAGTTTTCCTCATTAAATCTTCTCCTACTTCTGTACAACAGTTATTATAACACCGCTGAGATTCTGTGCAATTAGCAATATATTAAATTGTTTGAAGCCATAGTGGGTATGATTTTCTACAAGATGTAGAAATACGCCTGTCTTAAAATCACAATATGGGGCTACAACAGACAGGATTGTCCCATCCCTCCCACTCGACACCCCACAAATTCACTTAATTTACCCAAATGGGATTCCGGTCTCGGGTATGCACACTTTTTCACCCACAGGGACTGACAAATTGAAACTTAACAGTGAAATACAAAGCAGCGTGTGAGCGAGCACTCCATCTGGAGAAAGCCGAACTCACCAGCGTCAGATCTTTGTGCTTGTCTCTTCTCTTGGAGTCTGTACTGGCCAAACTGGTGAACATGAGCACTCTTGCTGCCATTTGGAACCGCCGGCTAAAAACGTCCCCTAGAGCAGCTTTAAAGGGTTGTTAAAATATTCACTTGGACCTTCAGCGATGGGAGTTTGGGTTCAGGCCTTTTCACAATGAAACTTGGCTGTAGTTGACCTACTTTTTCAAAGTAATGGTAGCATGATAAAACTATTTCAGTTCGAGGCTATTTAAAATTAAGCTGAAGTGCTTTCATTGGAAAGCGTCAGATGTTTGGTAAATTTGAATATTTAACATTATTTAACATATTAAAACCATTTTGTTTTCATTACTGACCCTTTTTTTTATCCGAGGCTCACACCTCCAAGCCAACCAATCTAAAAAAAATATGAATAATGAGGAAAAAAGAAAAGAAAAGAGGTTATTCCTGTATGAGTTGGGACATTAAGTTTGCAAAACATGCACACACACACACACACACACACACACACATAGTCGCGTCAAGCTTCATTTTGAAATTCCAAGTCAAGTTCCAAGTGATTTTGACTTTTAGCCTGAATTCTGAAATAGCATAGATTTCTTAAAGTACACAACTCTGTTGGAGAAAGTGGGGCGATTTGTTTAAGGGCTGCTACATTACACATAATTAAGCTCACTTAGAATGTGCTGTGGAAATCATTTTTAACTTAAAGCAATTATTTAAATAATAGGATTCCCTCAATGCACATTCTCTTTGAGTAAGAATAAGTAAGAATTATATAAAAAAAGAATAAATTAAAAATCCATTCATTTTGTTTTAGTTTTTCTGGGTCACATTCATAGTTAAAACAAGCACCTGTAAGGTTCCAAATTTCTAAATCCAGTTGAAACAAAATGACAAAAAAGAAAGACAAAAGCTTTCCAGTTACCTTAAACCACTGCAGTGGTGATGACAGTAAGAGTGGATGACAGTAGCTCAGCCTAAACTGACAAAATGCTCTAAAAATTGTCAAATGGAAGAGAGAAATGAGTTGTATCAAAAACCTTTTTTTTGGCTGAAAGTTGTGTCTAGCGAATGTGACACATGCTTCGTTACGTAAAATCAAACGTCACCCCCCGGCCCACCTCCCCACCCCAACGCACTCGCCACGTCTTTTCAGCAGACAGTTCTTGGATTTTGGATTGCAGGACAGGCGTAGGTGCCGTAATGGCGCGTGTTGCAGAACGGCCCGTTACGGTGAACTGAGGGCTGCTAGCTTGGCATTCAACCACCTGTCACTTTGGCGTTAATCAGTCGTAACAGGTTTGAGCTTGTAGTTGGAGGCTGTGTGTGAGGGTCAAGGTTATGTTGAGGTGTTTGGGACTGAGGGAAGCAAAGGGTAGAAGAGCGCAATTTTATTTTAGTCACTGAGTTTTTTGTTGACACGGACCAGATGTTTGCTGCAGTGCGATATCAACTTTAGATGTAACGCCGCAGCTATTTTCCATGGACTGTACGGCACGTGCTGCTGTTTGACAAAGATCAACAGCACAAGACCAGCTGTAGACTGTCTGATAGAGAGTTGAGTGCATTTTGGTGTAGTGTTACTAGCACAATGGCATTGGGATCACTTTGTCAAGGGGATTAAATGGATTTACGACTCTGGATTAGGATGTAACCAGCTGGGTACATTTGTGAAAGAAAGTGTGTATGATTGGGGGCTTGTTTTAATGGTCCCTGCCAGGTGATGTTGTTGTTAGAGGAAAGCTTCTTTGCTTCAAAATACTACAAAGGAAACCGCATTTCATGTTCACAAGATTGCTGAGGTTGAATTTGAGGAAATATTTAAACCATTGTATACAAGCTCTACATGAACTAGATCTAGTCTAATCCTTCATCAAATCATTGTTGGATTGGGGCCTGATATTTTGTTTCCTATATATTACACATTTGGAAAGGGGAGGCTTACTGCTCATTTCCATGTCCACCATTGGGATTGAACTCCAGATCTCTATCAGTGATGTAACATATTGCACTACACAAACAGATTATAAATTATGCATACTCTAAACTGCACTCCTCTCAAATTGTATTTGATTAAAAATCATAAAGTGATCATTCTACCCCTAAATCTAAATTTAATTTGATTTTTAATAATTAGAGGAAGGGAAAAAAAAACAAGGTCTAAAACATTGTCACTCATTTGATTTGAAATGACAAATGCAATGAAGACTACAGTTACACCTCAGGGAACTGAGCTATTTATTCATTTCTGTGGCATGATATATGAGTCAAACTCGCTCCTTGAGGTCATGACACCAGGAAACTGTCTTGCTTCTTTGCTTTTCTCTTGTCATTGGTAATGTGGTCACTATGCAACTTCCAGCTAATGCTTGCCATGTCAGAATGCTTTTTTCAGCAGTGTGCTTCTCATCATCAAGCTACCTTTTTGTGAACAAAGTGCACAGTTTTTATTTTTATTTTTTTACAGTAGCATCTCATTTATCTAAATCTCAGACATCTAAACCTGAAGAAAAACATTCCACATAATACATGTAACTAAAACCTTTTAAATTTTATTAAATTTAATGGTACATACCATTGCAGAATATGTGAGTGTGCAGATTTCATATTTTGAAAACAAGTCTGAATACATCTCAGAATGTTTCCCAATAAATGTCCATTCCTGATGGGTTTGGAGATAAATGAGGCACTACTGTATTTAATGAGGTCAGAAATATTTCACATTATACAGCCACTATTAGACATTGTTTGTAAACCAAATTATACCCTACAATATTAAGCAAAATTGATCTTGTTAGCTGATTAAAAAAGTGGATTGTATTATTTTATTGTAATTTGTTCACAAAATGATGATTTGGTATTTGGTTTTGTGCATGGTGTCTGATTTGGAAGGGGAACCAGAGGTGATGGTAAGTTTTGGGTCAATAAATCGTTTGAATCTGGGCAAGAAACCATTTTAAAGAGGTAGGAATTTGTTTTCTAATGAGAACTGGACTTTATTTTCCATACAAACAAGCACACAGTTACAATAATTGAATGTGTTACAATTTTTATTTTATTTTTATTTTTTCATTTTGGGGGCCAAATATTTATTAGAATTTGCATGTTATTATCTGTCTTTATGTTTACATTTTCTGGACAGTGTTTTCAGTTTATTATACTAATTATTTATATAAAATAAATCATACATTGATGGAAAATTCTTGTGTATTATCAAATTTTAACTTTTGCTTTTACTATTTTGGCATTTTTGTATATTTCTAGTATTGTTATTATAAATATTTAAATACTGCAAATCAGGAAACAGTAAGCTCATTTTAAAGACTTCACAGTGCAGCAGAATGTTGACTGACTTATTTTTGTTCTTTTTATAGGCAGTCTGTGGGCTTTTACACCCTCTCATTTGAGTGTTGATGCATGTTTCCGTTCACATCATTTTGTCAAATCAGTTTATTTTCCCACTGGTAGCATGAATTTTATCACACCTACTTGGTATCATGTAGCAACATTATTATTCTCCCAATCAACTTTACAAGAGTGACAGATTTCACATTGCGATGTTTTCTCACTTCCACAAACCTCACTTTGACTGTCAAAATTATTCTTTAGTCAGTTTTATGAGGAATGCAGTCTCCCTTTGCCAGTATGTACTCACTGGTCGCTGCTTTCAATCATTTGAGTAAATCACCTGAATAGAGTTTGAACAACAGTAAACACACTGCCCATTCTACACAGTTTCTGTTGAATTAAGTTGTTCTGATACTGAATGTTAGAACCCATCACTTTGACCTGGTTGAAAATGTGTTAAATGAATAAAGGATTTAATCAGCTGTAACTCAATAAATCAGCCTTGAGCATAAGTATGTGCCTTTCAGCCCCTCAGCATCTCATAAACCGCTGACGAACAGTACTGTTTATTTTGGCTTTTAATGGAAGAATAATTTTACATCTGCCACCAACGATATATTTGAAAAACAATAGCAAAAAAAAGAAGAAGCTGTACATCCTTGCAGAAAAAGTCTCTTTAACTTAAGTATCATGCTGTAATAGTATTCAGAGGGATCATGCTAATTCAGTCAAGGCCTAAATAGGCTTATAGCCACAACCACAACTCTGTCCTGTATTCCAGGTCAGTGTACTGTCAGAGCTGTGAACTTCAAAGTGAAAACAGCAAATCTAACCAGAAAAAAAAAATCAGAGTCACATAAATTACTAAAAGAGGTAATGATTGCACAGAGACAACAAAATGTGAAGGCCTCTGCAGAAATCAGATTTTCCTCTGCTGGGGTAACAATGCGGCACTTGCATGTGATGTTTAATGCCTTGCATGGTGACAACATGCAACGGCCAGTACTAGTCTGCATGCTGCTTAATGAATGTCTTCCTCTCTCTCTCTTTGCCCGTCCGTGCCTCCAGAAGACAACTATGCTGAAGGTGGGTATATTAACCCTTAGTTCCCATTCTTGCTATAATTTGTATGCCTTCGTGTTCTCATAGCTAAAAGTCCTCAAATAAATGTAAGCAAATTTTTCAATACTGATAGTGATCCATTGGTGTTACTGGAATGGTAAGTGATTAATCAGATGTCCTTCATTCTCTGATACTGGACGTAAAATATATTTTCCCAAAATGCAATCATTTATTGAGGTCAACAAACAAATATAATGCAAATACTGTACAAAAGGTCAAGCCCAGTGTTGTTAAACCCATTGAACAGAGGTTTCTCTGGCATTTAACAAAGGTAATCTTGAAATCATTCAGCTTTTTTCCTTTTTTGAAAAATTTTATTTCTTTATGGGAAACATAAGTGTACCCGATGATTGTACATAGATTTATTATGTTCAAAGTGCTTTACATAAAGTGTATACCCCCAAAGGATGCTCTGTAATATGAATTTGCATATTTGATCAAACTAATACCTAAAGGAAGTCTTTCTTGTAGTTTTGAAGAAACTAAGATTGTTCTTAGTTTGTGCTTTGCAACTCTTTACAACCCTGGATTCAACATCTTGACTGGATAGTGTATTAACCTGAAATAAAGAAACAAACTGATCAAATGAATCATTAAGGATGATAAAAAATAAATGATAACTAATTTGCATTAACTTGCAAATTTCTAAAAATGAATGTAATTAGTCAAAATACAATCATGTAAGTGTTCAAAATCCTATTTTCTATGAAATATGCCAAAATTTAGATCATTACATTACCATAAGTTGCTATTTGCAGGTGCTTCACTTCCCTTTGACTGAAAAATTTTAGTCTGTGCCTTAAATCACCAAAATGATCAAATAGTATGTTTAAATATTGTAGTGGTGGACAGGTGAGCTAGCTAGAAAAACAGTTAACAGTTTAATTTACATTGGTCACCACATGCTGGTTCCAGTCAAAGCCCGTTCACTAAACAAGGACTTCCATCAGCCAGAGAGCTAGCTAGCAGGCGGACTGGCTGACTGGAGTAGTGTACCACACTAATCCAGTGATGTGGGTGTCATTTGATAGTGTTGGAGAATTAAATTATAACTCTAAAATGTTTTCACCTGAATGCCAATAGAATGCTTAATGCACTACAGATGGAGCAGCCAGGCAATACAAAGCAGTTAATGCTGCACCTAGAGCCTACTGTGTACTCTTATTCTGTTTCCAGCTATTCAATTCAGAGTCTGATAAAAAAATGTTCTTTAGATTGTGCATTTTCATTAAACAGTGTCATTCAAATGAATGCAATACAATGTATGCTATTTGTGCAACATGTGCCTCAGTCAAAAGGATGACCAGACCATCTCCAGTCCATCTCCTTTTTTTGTTATGTGGATATTTTACCATTGTTCATGAGAGGATACTTTACAGGTGTTGAGGTTCAGTATAAAAAGAAAAACACTCTGTAGCTATATTTGTTTTGGGGTTTGGTCATCGATTGGTAGGTGGGTTGAGGGTCTGTGTGGGCTTCTCATTTGGGAAAAATAAGCCAACCTGAATTTTGATTTCTGAAATATCTCTAGTAAGTCACCGATGATGCATTGCAACCGCTCCGGTTGACTAAATGCTCATCAAGCTAACCTTGTCTGTGCACCCTCCTCTCTCTCTCCGTCCCACTCTTCCCCTCTCCCGATACTCCTCAAGTAACACAGACATCTGCACTGAAAGAGATGCCTGTGTGTCAGTGTCATACAGCTTTCCCATGATCCCTTGTTCTCTGCTGACTGTGCTCTTGTTTTCCTTTAAGGTCTGGCACACCTGATGATGGGCGACCAAGGTATGGGCTCTGTTCCTTTTCCCCTCTTTCCTCCATTGTCCCTCCTCCTGCTCCCATTGTGCTCAGAAATGTCTGCCTCTAACTCTTGTGCAGCTGGGGTACTCAGGCTTGAAGCTTCAGATATGGGCTGTCATTTCAGTTATTTTGAATGACCTACTTGATTTTCATTTTCCCAGTGACTTTTTTTTTTTTTTTTCTGGTATGACCCCTTTTTCAAGCTCATTTGGCATTCTACTCCCCACTCTGTTGGGCAGCCATGTCACTTCTCTCCATAAACTTTATTTATTTATTTATTTATTTATTTACTTACAATTGAATTATTTATCTACATTCTGCTGTTTCACGATTATGTGGTCGCAGTAAAGGGACGTTTACATTAACATTACCGAGATAAGATATGATGCATGAATGTGGAATATAGCTCACTGAAATTTTAAGCTAATCTTTCTTTGTCCTCGCCGCTGGACTGCATGTTGAGATTCTCTAATCTGACAGTCTGTCCACTCTAAGTCAGCTATTTGCCTCATCCTCATTCGTATGGCTAATGCGTATTCCACCATGCAGCAGAGCAGTGATTAAAATATTGCTTATTTGCAGCAACCTTCCATTGTTAGTCTCTTTACAGTCACACATCTCCTATCTTATATTCGCGCATATATTTAGCCATCAAGCCTCTTTCTCCTGTCCTCTGTCCATGACACTTATTGGTGTCTCCTCTCCTTTTGTTCTCCCTTTTTGTCTGGAATCTGCTTTCTACATGGAACATTTCATCCAAATCTTATAGGTAAAAGTAAAGGTACTATTTATTTAATTTTATGTATTCATCCGACTATGACTGCAGTGTTTGTGGCATTATATACTGTGTGAAGTATATAAAGTCATCGGCATTTTAAATTGCTTTCCCCAATAATAATGTGTATGAAGGGTGTTCAAGGTAGGTGCCGCTTCTGCTTTGCACTCACACTTCTGTACTGTCACCTGTTTCCTTTCTGCTTGATGCATGGGAATCATAAATGAGACTCACATGGGAATATTAACACAATAGTTGCTGTCGTAGTGCCAGCACAACACCACCCAGCGGTAACTACATTCTTTTTGTACGACTAATGGGTGTTGGGTTGTGGGCAAGGCTTGATCATAGTGTTGTGGGCCTCCCATCCTGGCTGTGATCCTCACCTCTCCCTTTGGGGTAAGTGGACTTCTGATCTTTGCCGTTTGACTCTCCTCCTCAGGGCAGAGAGGGGAAGCTTGGCTTCTAAGGTCCCTACTGAGCATTCAAGGTAAAACTTTGTGATTCTTTCCCGTTGGTTTATTAAGTAAAGTCAAACTTAGGCAGTCATCACATAGCTTTATGATGTGTGGGAAACTTGAATTGTATCCTGCTACAGTAGTTGCAGGATTGCCTTTAATGATAGTTTTTCAATTTTATCCAAAAAAAAAAAAAAAAAAATTAGACTTATGTTAATATCAAATTTGGCTCTCTGATATTCAAGTGTTCCACTCACATTCTAAAATGATATGTGCATTGATTTCATTTGTCATTATTGGTTCTTTGATATTTACATGACTGCGCTATTAGCATACCTACTTTTGCAAATGCTTTTCAGCAACATGCAACATTTCTTATTTCTTTTGACCGAACACATAATACTGTGGTACATTTAATGTTATCTGTTATCATATACTTGTGAAGCATCAACTGAACAGGTAAGGCTCCAAAATGCACAACAGTGGATGTTATGAACAACAATGTATTCTCTGTAGAGAGAGGAAAGTTTCTACTATTTGGACAGGAATGCTGGTTAAAGTAATGTTAATGCTACTTTAAGCTTCAGTGATACACAGTGGCTCTATACACTACATTTACTATTTACACTTAAGTGAAATACACATGAAAATTGAAATGATTCCCTATTATCAATCATATTTGGGGGAGGGTGGATGGTCATTTACCCATCTTCTGAGGTAAGTGTTCTCTGCTTAGTCCTGCTGGTAACATTGGTTGTTGATGCTTCTGCTAATGTGCACTAGTTTGCTTTATATAATATCAACACTCGAGCTGAAATTACATATTTTCTGAATTTGGTGGATGCCCTCGTTGCACTGAAGACTGAAATCCATGTTCATGAATTGGTTAGACTGAAAGTCTGTTCTTGATGACAAACACCAATTTGTGTTGATGTTAACATGGTTGAAGAAAATCATTAAGAACTATGTTTTTGAGCGTAGATGAACACTGGACATTTGGTATAAAATTTAACACTTTGATATAAAACAAATGTTTTTAAATTATCATTCTGACGAGGAAATCTTCATTTTTCAGAATACACACTTGCAGTCTAGCCTTCGTAGTATTGCATATGGCATCGTGTGATGCCACTAGGTTTTTACTATACTCTACCAAACAGCTAGTTTCGATGTGGCAGAAGGCAAGCCACAGGGAGAGATTGAGAGAATGCTGATGCGGCAAACAGTGTGCGACATCGCACACTGTTTCTAATTTGGGCCCAAGCTAGTTGTCCCTTTTGTCAGTGTGGAGCCAACACAGAAGTTATGTACGGTCACAAAGCCATATCCCCACCTTAGTGTAGTAATAAATATGTGACTTATGACAGGGCTTGCATTCATTGTCTGTTTTGAGCTCTCTTGAGGTCCTCTTGTGTCACGTTCCCCACTTGTATGGTTTATCCTCTTTTTCATGGGTAGGTCCTTCGAGAATGGACTTGTGTGTGTGTATATATGTGTGTGTGTGTGCTGCAGTTAGCTTGTGAACTGACATTGGATTCCTAAAACCTCATTTCCATCCAGCTCCAGAGAGCAGGGCATTGGATAAGTCATAATACCACTGGCATACAAATAACTAGGGTATTTAATTGCTGTCATCACAATGAACTGCCATGTGCAGCTTAAGAGGCCCTGCAGGCTGCACAGACAGGCTTACAGGTACAACTGTGCTATTTCTAAATTAGTATACTTTTTAATATAATTGCTTTCACTTTTGAAAGATGGAAATTGTCCCTTTTCATTATGACATGCATTCTCCCTGGGTTTTCTGCCAATGAACTGCGATAAGGAAAGTGGATAAGGAATTCCCTGTTTTAGTTTGCACTTGATGTGCAATGTTTCACAAACAATTTTATTAAATATTAGTGTCAAGCTAAATGAATGCCCAGATTGCCCCATTTGTTATTTTTTTTTCATATTGCAGAGAGCAAATACATTTGGCTCCAGACTTTGATGAGCCTGAAACCAATGCCATCATAATTATTTACTCTGCTAATAGCGGAAATAATATATTAGCATTACATTAAGTGAATTTATTTGAGTTTATTTGCTTTGGTGAATTCGTATAACAAAAATATCACTAAAATGTTTAATATTATAGGAATAAATAATAATATACCCAGGCAAGACTGAGCAAAATTCAGCAAGATAAAACCAAGAATGTGGAGACGTGATCCCAAAGCCAAACAAGAAACCTTCCAGTGCTGCAACCCTGCTCTAATATGAATATATCATCTAATCCAGGCCATGTTGAGTTAAACTGGAGGAGAAAACATCTCCTCGGAATGTGTGCGTTTGTTTGCATTCCTTTTGACCTGTAACACTAAAGGATT
Organism: Holocentrus rufus; assembly: GCA_900302615.1. Classification (NCBI taxonomy): domain Eukaryota; kingdom Metazoa; phylum Chordata; class Actinopteri; order Holocentriformes; family Holocentridae; genus Holocentrus; species Holocentrus rufus. Next base: position 20,773 of record OMLF01010308.1, read on the forward strand.
ATGGTTAAATTTCATCGGAGCTCAGTGAGCAATTACTGTAGGAGTGCGGTGAGGTCGGTGAAAGACATTGATAAAGCAATGTAGTGCCCCACTCGATACAAGTGGGACTGAAGTACCACCCGTTAACTTCAACAAACATTCAACAAGATGCTTCAGTGGGCAATGTTATGCAAAGGAATAGCGACTGCATAACTGCCAAGGACTGAATACGGCATAATTTCCCCTCTCCAAAGTTTCAGCAGCTCAAAAGTTTAGTTCTTCATCCCATAAACACTGGAAAGGGAAAGTATGAACATTAACAGGGTGAATATTCTGTTATATAAAGCAGTTAACATCTGTAACCTTTTATACTTCTTGTCCATTTGAATCCAAGTGATTATACTGTACCATATCCAACTTTTTGCTGTGAATTTGTTGAAGCGCGGCCTCAGTGACATTATTCTCTGTGACTTGTTGGTAGGGATTACACTTGCCATCATCAACGGTGGCTTGGTTATTCCTTAAGTATGCGTTAAAATCCCCCCCTTCTTCTTTCAGATGTTGCTTCTTACAGCTCAGAGGAATCCTAAAACCTCACTTCTCCCTCTTTTCTTGGAAAACTGCTTAGTTTTCAGTTTACAATAACAGTCAAAAGTGCTTTATATTTTAGGATCATCGCTGCAGCCAAGAGTGGCCCATCTGAAACACGTGGAACTTTGCACTGAGAATGCAGCAGGTTCTTAAAAATAATGTGGAACGGCATGTCAGCATGCAACTTGTCAAGAGCTGCCTGCCTTCTTTATCTGACAGGTAACACAATACCATGTGGTGTGCAGTGATTCAACAACAGATGTTGCCTTTGTAGTTTCACATGAAACCTGAAGACTGTCAGTGGGATTCTTTCAGGTTCACTTCCTCCCTTAGGATTACAATTTCTTAGTATTAACCTTAGATATTAAAGATATCTATGGCATCAGTATTTTTCTTGTTAATTCATGCTTCCCCATGAGCTGGATGGGATGGTTATAACAAACAAAACACCTGCATCAAGGCCTCCCAAAGTAAAAGTGGATCTGTAATAGTGTGGCACGCTTGTTTTAATCACAGAATTCAGAATTTCCAACAAAAACTGAATCGGGATTATATCTAGTTATTGAGGTCTTGGCATACTGGTAATGTCATCTCTATCTGCCATGAACACCCCAACCCTTAAGACCCTGACTGAACGCTCACACTGCATATATATACTGTCATCTAAATAGATAGATAGATAGATAGATAGATAGATGGATATTTTATACAAAATAACTGTTCAAATATATATTTTCCCATTTGCAGAACAATTAATCCTTACTATTCTGTACAGAGTACAAGTGTTTGGTCATGGATTAAGTCTCAATTTGATATTGCTTTACTAATGCACTTGGTAGCGTTAAAGCTTAGTTGAGGTGACTTAAAAAGAAATGCTCAGCGCTTTAAAAAATTCAGTGTTTGTGAACATAAACTATACTCTCCTAAAGACAATCTGTATGACAGCCACCCTCCTCCAGCAGGCAAAGCTTTCAAAAAAGCGAGTGAAGTGAAATCCCAGTGCTTACAGGAAGAAGTGGTCCTGTCTGTCCATTTCTGTACCACATTGCATTTTCAGTCTGACAAAAAAAAAAAAGATCTTTTAGAGTACCTCACTGAGGAAAAAGTCAACATGGAAGTAAAGGAAGATAGCTAGAGTGGGTCTATCTTGCAGGTGTCTTGTTCAAATTCAATTCCACTTTTTTTTTTTAGAATATTTTTTCAAGCTTTTATACATTTCTTTGCTTTGCTAAGATTTTGCCAGCTGAACTCCAGCTGAAACTGCAAAGCTCCTCGCTCACATAATCATGATTTGTCATCGTGATTCATTTGTCAAAGGAAGCGGGCTCCTCCCGTAAACACAGTAACATAGAAATGTCAGGCCTGTGCTATCGGGCACTGGAATTTAAAAATTAAATGACTCCAGCAGTGCAAATACATGCAATGCTCAGCTTCTTCCCTGTCTTTGCTAAATATTTGATCTTTGAAGTCCTACATTTTCAAAATTCTAAAAAAAACAACTAAAAACTGATGAGAAATATTGACTGCTTTTGCATTTTTATCGACACAAAACACCCTCATTATGCCATGCTGACATATCCCACAGGGTTGATTCTCTGAAGTTTGAATGGTCCCTCTCCAACAGACCAGTAGGCTGCTCCAACAACAGCTGAGTGGCAGCATATATGCAGAGAGTCAGTGAATGCCATTGAAATGCTATCAAAACTAATTTTACACATATTATTACTCATGTTCTTTCAAAACAGTCGTGTGAAAAAGATGATGAATGCTAGAATGAAGAGGGACTGGTGATGAATAATTGTAGGCGTAATTATTTTAGAAAGATAGGCTACAGTAAAGAATAGAGATAAGACAGGATGTCATCATTTGAATTGTACAGACAAGCGATGCACAAAAAAAGTAGTCTGCCTTATCATAATATTCTAGCAGAGACAGCACACTCAGTGCAGTATGCAAGTACAAAAATCCCCCTGTAGTTTCAGTAGTTTTCATTGTCTGTATGACTTAGGCATGATGACCCATATCCATAAAGAGGGAAACGCCAGATATGTCAGGGCCATGCATGTGAGTGTTCACTGGAGACCAATTCTAAAGTTAGCAGTATTGCAGCAGATGGCAAAGGCATAACTTTCAACATGTTTTCAAAAGTGTTCTACTTTGGCAGTGGCATAAATGGTAATTTGTAACTTGATTTCTTAGCTAATGTTATGCGTGTTTTCATTGTAAATTTTCATTTATAAATGCATCAACTCTGAAATTTATTTTGTGATGTTATGCAATCAATGCAGACCAAACTGTCTTCAACCACTCCTGTGCATAATGTTAACCTCTTTGAGCTTCTGCTGGGAAATAATAAATAAAAGAGAGAAATCTTTCTATTTAGCAGCCTACTCTTTGTTAATTGATGTTAAATCTTGGAAATTGCACTAACAATGTATTTTAGCAGGAGTGGCAGTTGATAGCATAAAGATGAGTGGGGATGCTGCTATTTATGTAATGTCACTGACATGTTACTGACTGACATGTGTCAGTCCAATAACATACACTGGGGTTACTGTAGATACTTTTTATACATGCATTTATAGCCATCATATTCTTGCTGTTTTACTGGCTTTAGCAAAATGCTGCTCAACTGCTAATTTATCACATTTGATTGGCTAGCAGTATTGGAAATATTTCCAGAATTTTTGCAGACAGCAGGTGTGGTAAGAGACACAGTGTTTTCTTTGTTGGCGAGCCCATCTTAACAGGTTGTCTAAACAAAAGTTATGAGAAAAATTCAACACAGTCTGATAAAATTTCTTGAAATGAGCAGAAACTCGGGAACACAGACTACTTGTTGTAGACATAAATTATGTGAACATTAGTTTCCTCTCCAAGAAATCTGATTGCATGACAACAGCACCAATTGGACGAGCCATTCTCTCCTGTCACATGAAAAGGGGTTAGCTAATTGCTAAGTTTAGACAAGCAGAACAACTTTGGACAAGGTTACGGTTAAGGTTAGGCTACTATCACAATCTGCCCAACATGAGTGTTACAGTTTGGTCATGGTTGGCTAAGTTGCCAGACAACCCACTGTTGTGTGTCTCATTCATGCATTCTGTGGTAGGAAAGCATATTTCTCTCACTTTTCATGCCCAGAGCATTTATTTGCATTTTAAAAAATCATTTCCCAAAATTGTGAGGCCAAGCTGAAAAAATCATGCAGAATGAATTCTGTAACATTCCATAACTTGCCTACTAAGCACTAAATGTCCTTCCTCATCATGATACCTAAGTTATTTGTCCTTACTACCAAAGGGCCATCAGTGCTTCTTACAAATAAGCTAATTGTACTTGATAAGTCACAGACATTGTGAGGTGATTTTAGTTGCAGTGGAGACGGGGAAACAGACTCTTGCAGTGCAGAGAAAAAGGCCTGTAATTGCCTGGAGTTAGATTTGTGTATCTGACATGGCAGATTGGCAAGACTGCTCTAAAGCTCCACAGATTAGTACATTACCACAGATTCTGCTCCTGAGGGGGAGGTAGGAAGACACAGAAAGAGAGGAGGATTTAAAGTAGACAGAGAGAGGCATTTAAAGAATGAGCACAAGGAAAGGGGCAGAGAAGAGGGGAGAAAAGAGCTATGTGGAAAGAGTGGCATGATAAAGTGTGATTATAAGACAGAATAATGCGACTAAGGGAGACACGGGAGGAAAATATAGCGAAGCGAGAAAATGAAAACATGCTGAGGATTGCCACAAGTTACGTGAGAGTGTCTCTTTTTCAGAGTAAATTAGGTGTATTTGTTTATCGCAGGCGTTTGTTTTATATGCATCAGACCTGACTGCCTGCCTGGCTTCCTGATAGACGTGTTTTGCTTCTTTATGCCCATCTAACGCCGTCTCAGCTTCACAGCCAGCATCCTCAATCAGATAAGGAGTAGCATGCCTCCACATCTCTGAGCAGCCATAACAGACAATTTCTCTGAGATTGGAGGCAGGCATCAGCAACATTCAAACCTTTTCTTCTACTGTAGGTCATCGGGATAAGAAGATGCAAGCGCAAACTTCCAATTAATCAATGACTTTCCCAAAGTATATTTATTATAAAAGATGACAAGCATATAATTTTTCCCAACCTAAAGAAAGGGCGAAGGAGAATGTAGAATAAAAAGGTTGGATCAATATGAACCAGGCTCATCTGGCTCCCCAGGTAGAGTGGAAGGAGATCTGCTCCAGATCAATACTGTTGGTCGATGCTGGTGAGAGACTGCAGTGATGAAAAACTCTATTTCTTGGCCCACAGAAAGGAATGGATGAATCTGAGCAGAAAATAGATAAAAGGGAGATACCCATACTTCAACTTGAGACTGAAATGCATCCTTTGCATGTCTGTTTGTTTAGTTATATTTCAGCTTTTAGATCATGGATTATGGCCATTTTAGTGGCCTTCACTGATAGAAAGCTTCCGGGTGTTGTAATGATACACCAGGGTATGAAATCACACTCAACGCTTCAGCATGCGTGATGAAATAGGTTAAAATACACACGATATTTATCTGTGGAGACTGCGGTGCTGCTTATTGTGCAGGTGATTTATGATGGGGAACTTTTAGCCACCTTCAAAGAGGAAAGGACAAAGGAAAAAGGGATAAACTATGATTAATTTATATGTAATAAATAATTTTGCTTTCCTGTGACATTTTGCACATTTAGCTCAGTCTGTTGTTTAAGTACAGAGAACACAAAAACAAATCAGCCTTTATAAATCTCAGTAGTTAGCAATTAGCAATGTACTATGAATAAAACTGTAATTATAATTATAATTTAATGAAATTCATCATGCCACCGACGCAACTTTTTGTGAGTGTTTTTTGTCCGTACGGCAAAATCCAAAAGTGAATGCCTTTCCAATGAGGCATGCCGAGGAAATGGCAAGGCTCCCTGTGGGAAATTGAATAGTCCATTTCCAATCGAGTGTGCCCTGGAAAATCCATGGGGGTCAGTGGTAATTTGTCTCAGGAGGTCTGCACGGAGAGCCATTACGCTCAAGACCAACATGTCCTGAGGGACAGAACCATTCTTTAAAGAGAGACTTGTGTTCCCTTTTGATATATATTCTCCTTCCCTGCTCATGCTCCCTTCTCCTCCAAATGAGTCGGAAGATGTTTTTGTTTTTTGTTTTATAAACCAGACTAATATATGAATCATAAGTTGCATAACTGCACAATTCCCTAAAAACTAGGTGAGGCATGATAAATACATTTGCAATTGCTGCTGAATCTTTTACCATTTGAACTGAGCCCAACCTGCACAACAAAACACTTTCCTCTATCATAATAAAGCACCATCTCATTAACCTCTCCATTCTGAGTAGCTCACCTTTGTTTAATAAATTGCTTGTGTCCCTTATTTAATCATAAGCAAAATAGCACTCCACTTGGAAGACTAATGCTGCTCGGGTTCAGGTTAAAAGTGTCATGAATCATAATGAGCGAAATGTGCCACTATCAATCAATATAATTTACGCTTATTTTTGAGCAGCTGGAGTTAATGGATTTTTTTAATAGTATCCATGAAAAACTTGTCATCCAGATGAGCTAATGTGTTGTGATTCCATGTCAGTTTTAGGCAGGAGGAAACATAAACACGCAATAAGTTAATTTCCTTGGGTCCAGCCCCATAAAGCGCTCTTTGTCATCTTCTGTTCTGCTCATACCTGCTTGTCAGCCTCCGTGGTTTCCTCTGAGAAAGCAGTATGTAGGCCTTGAGTTCTGACTGGCCTGCTAATTTATAAGCTGGATTCTAATAGTCTTTACACTTATATGTTTATAAGTAAAACTCTTTGTGATTGGTCAGTGACAGTTTAGGCTGAGGACTGAAATATCATTGCTGTTGATCGATTTATATGTAAAAATTTAAATTATATGACGCAAATATGACTAAAAACAAAACAATTCATGGGGTAAAACTTTGCCTTGAATCCCTTGTAAATCACAGAGGACATGAGGTTTAAGAGACTCCCTTGTTTTTGTTTGTTTAATATGATACAAGTCTACACTGAAAAAAGATTTTCTGTTGTATAGCATGTAGTACATTAACTTTATCACATTCCTGAGAACCTAACATAATGCTAAAATACACTTTTACCTGCTGGAATTCCCCATCAAGTGTTTCTCTCAAAAGACTTAACGTTGCTTGAATTATTTATACTATTATTACATTTTTCGTCAGTGCACAGTAGTCATTTTCTTCTGGTCAGTGGCCTGTACTGGTTTGCTCTCGTAGTTTTTTTCAATTTACCTGCTCAGCTCCAACCTGTAAAAGGGATTATAAAATATTTAGGCTGATCTTACACGAGAAATGTTTGGACATTAAAGGGACAATGCGCGCTTCTTAAATTGTCTCTGAGCAGTAATGTGAATATTATGTAGAGAACACCCTCAGGAAACAATTTAATGTCATACAATATTTACAGAAATGGCAGAAACGGAGCTTTGAATGAGACTGAGATTTACAGTTAAACTATATTGCTTTTTAAGTGAGTCTATTGCTCTATTGCTCATCTAAAGAAATGTGTTATTCACTGTGGATGCAGTGCCTTCATTTACCTCAGTCTTATTATTTGCCCTCCCCTCTCATTTCCTGCCTGGGCTTTTTCTCCTGATCTCCTGATTCAAATCACCTGTGCGTTGCAGATACATTGTTAGAGTGAAGAAAGACAGTGGGAGATAACTCCACTTGATCTATAGCCAGTGTATGAGGGAGCTTGTGTTATATTTTGGCTTGAGGATGAAACCTGCGTCAAAGCAAGATCGAAGTGGCTGCACTATTCCTGTGTTTCCGTTACATTAGAGGAAGTTCAGAAGGACAAAATGATACCTTGCAAAACTGGGTTTCATTTATTCTATAACAATACACTCAGCTCACATTGTTGATCCTCAAAATACAAGAGAAGGCTTATTTTCAACTGTTTATTTTTTTAAGAGCTGACACATGCAGAGTAACTGCTGTGGTAAATAACAGAGAGCAGAGGAGCACAATAGAGCACAAAATTATGCACAATGTTGACCCAAGGGGGAGAAAACAGGGGAACCCAGGGCAATGGCCAATTTAAAGTTTTAATTTGTTGCAATTTTGGCAGGTTGTGAACTCAAAAAGGCCAATTTAGAAACAACTGGGTCTACGCTGACCACAGACATCGTACACAAACATGGGCTGACTAATGGCATAACCTTTGAAGAGATACAGTATGCTGACACCAGTGTACCGGCCTCTGTTTCCAGTTAAATTGCTTTAACAGTAAAAGCACTTTTGCCAAATATCAGTGATCCTCCCAAGAAGCTTTAGTTGGCTGCAGTCCCCATGATACCTTTGGGTTATTCAACTGTACTGCTCCCATAGACCCACAGTATGTTATTGTAATTTATCCTTAATATACTGAAAATTGTATTCTTGATGGGTTATTAAAATGCAGCATACATGTAGTGACCAATGTGGAATAAAGCTGGAACGAGCCTGTTGATTTTTTTTAGGATGACTCTGTACATCTGGGGTGGTGGTTGATTTGCAGTTATAAATCCCTACATCAGCCCATTGCCAGCTGCCAAAATCCTATGATCCTGTTCAAATGAGCGAATGTAAGTCCATTCATCATGTTGAAGGTCAGTTAGTTTGAAGTTTAAAACGTTCACTACTCGCCCATGCAGTGCAGTATGTACGGTCGATTGTTATTGGACAGTTTGGTCATGGCAATGTCACGTTTTCACTGCAGCATACTTTGGCCAAACAAAGCCAATTCGTGTCAAAAGACTTGCACTTGCACTTGATAAACAAAAGAAAAAAATGGTCAAATTTGGATTACACGTGTGTTGTGATTCCTTGAAACCGTTATGTCCAATAATCCCATGATGCATCTGAGTCAGAGCAAATGTGAGGCATAATCCAAGATGTGAGTAATCAAATACTCAAAGGTTTATCTGCTGTACTTTTTATAAAAGTTAGGCCAGAGAAAATAAGCAAAGACGTATTTTCTTTATACTAATACTACAGAATATTTCCTGTAAAAATAATAAAAATATGCAAATAACAACATTAATAATAATATGATAATAATTTCACAACTGTCTTGAGTAGAATATACAGTTAAAGGGGGAATTACTTTACTCTGCACTGAAACAGGCTGCAAACATCTTCATGGGGTAAAACTGAAATTTATCACCCCCTGGTCTCCTGTGGCATTTACACCTCTCATGAATTATAGATGGAAGTAATTGTTTGTTTTGTGGTTGCTCCCTCCAGTATTTTAATCTATATGTTTTTTTTTTCTCTTTCTGATCTCTATCATCTTAATATGTGCATTTTTTTGCACAAGCCTCACTGAAATCTCCCAGTACAATTAGGTTACATGAGGAGTTTAATCATATGTGTGTGTGTTGCAGTCCCCGTTTTCTCAGCAAATTGCAGCAAAGTGAAAATATCACCAAGTGAGATTTGGGATGAAACCAACTCTAATTTTCAGACTTCATATTGTTCGTTTTGCCATGGCCATGACTATACCACCGCTGTGTTGAACTAAGTATAATGCTTTTTTGCAGCCGATTAGTAGATAAATCAAACTGAGTGTATGCCTCATGCATGAAGAATGTGCATTAAACTACGGGTTGGTTAGCATTAATTTGCCAACTATCTTGTGATTAGAACTGAACCATTAAGTAAGCAAATGGGTGCACCCTGAAGTTGGCAAGCTAATGTACTGAGGGTATATTATTGATTTTGAAGTCATTTAAACCCATAAGCCTAATGCTTTTGGGCTAAGATACGATGTTAAAATACCAAGGGAACTGCACTCCTCATTTTCTAAATTACATGGACTGGTCAGTGTCCCTCACAGGATGGGACACCAACCACATTAGATTTGTGTTCATTATCAGTGGTTTATGCAATTAATATTCTTCGAATTCCAGTGGAAATATCATTGAATATATTTTGGAGACATTATGAGACATTGTACTACATCATCACAGCATACCTATCCATAGTAATAGTTGGCAGGTTGTGTTGACTGCTGGTCTACTGGTCTGGTTTTCACTACTGGCATGGCAGCCTTCATTCTTTTATCAGTCTTTATCATTTTAAGTGGATCATTAATTGTGGATTTTTTAAATGTATTTATTTCTATTTTTTTTTAACGCTTCCCACTCAAAAGACTCAAAAGTATTTCAACAAATATCTGTACAGTTTTACATGAAAGCGGCTTATAGCCCATTTCACATTTCATATTAGAGCCTTTCATGTGTTATTAGCGCATGGTAGACCCTGTTCTGCCTATGGGGAAATGACATTATGAACTGTAAATATATTGCTTTCACATGGTGCTGCTGAGGCCATAATTCCCCGTCCCCGAGCTCAGGTGAAGGTCACAGGGGAGCTGTCAAAACGTCCGTGTTCCTGTGAAGCTGCAGCCACAGCCGCTTCCCAAGAGTTAAAGCGGTTGCCTAAATTAAGCGGCAAATCGGAGCCATTCATTTTCATTTTGTTCTCAGTCACCCGTTATTTCTACCTGCGGATTACGGTTTTGCATTTGCGGGGTCCAGGGCCACGGCTCCTTATGAGGAGGCAGCTCAGTTGTGCTGGCAGTGAGTTTAATTTGGACTCGCAATTTATGGACGGGCAATCTCGCAGTGCGGTTCGCCATTACATGTAACCACATGAGAACACAGCATTTGTTGATTACACCAAAGTCTTTGGTACTGTGGCTGGGCGGGAGCAAGCGGCGCCAATGATTGAAATACCACTGATGCAGGTGACAATTCAATCGCTAATGACGGACTCCTTTGTGTAACATTTTAATGGGAGCGAAGCAGGAGGCTGTAATCCACTGTTTTCCTTAAGCCAGACACTTGTTCTGTTGAAGGAGACAAGGGAAAAAACTCATCCCTTACACATTTTTGGAAAAATATTAGGCTTTGTTACGACATGGGTACTGCTGGCCAGTAGCTAATGAGATGACATGCTGCTAGCTGTGCCAATTGGTTTCAATGCGGAATTCAAACGATGCTAACAAGTAGTTTTTTAAAGGGTGACTAATCAAGATGGTTTATGTCAAAACTTGCCTCATCAGTCAATTTGAGACCCCACAGATTTTCCCTCTTTGTCCAGATGAAGTTCTAGTGGTGGTATGGACACTTCTTCCCCCACAGGCAAGAATGAATCGAAACTTAAGAGCAAAATTCAACTGTCCTGGAGTCAGCAATGTGTGAAGTTGTCTCATAGGGCTGTTTTCACATATTAGATTCGACAAAGCACAAATAATGTGTTTTATACAAATGTTTATTACATAAGTAAGTGTACTTAATTATAATAGTTGACTGAAGAACACATACTTTAATATTCTAAACAAGCACGTAATTTCAAACGCAGATGTCCCACTGGGCCTGTTAGACTGAAGGTCATGAGGTCCCCAAAATTGTCAGGTTTCATCCTCTAGCCAACATGACTGTCTGCTCCCTCACTTCTGATTCAAAGCACACTTGTTTGCACTTTTATCCGAATACAGTACGGCCACCTGCACATTGATCCCTACTGCCTTGTTTATATTCAAACAAAGTGCAGAAACAGGTATATTGAAATGTCTTCACACATTAGAACAAATACCTGAAGACAGAAAAAGGAAAATGTTAACCTAATGAAACCTGATCCACAATCTGCACTCAAAATGTATGTAGGTTTAAGGACAGGTGATGTGGGACATTGGCATCTTTACTATATATGTCAAAGCCTTGAGTAGCAGTTTATTCTGATAAAGGTCAGACACAAGCACAGAGGGATTATGACTGCCACGTCCTTTTCATGAATACTGTATGGTGCCCTGGTTTTCTGCTGTGCTGTGGAATCATGACATTGAAATGTTGCAGCAGTAATTCAAGGCCCACTCAGGTGGACTAGCTCAACATGATTAATTTTCATGGATCTTAAAGTTCATTACCACTGTTTATGACATTTAGAAAAACAACCCAACACAATGCAACAAAAACAGATTAATATTGCAGAATACTCGGTGCTTTTCTAAGCCATTAAACAAATGAGAACTGCATGAGAAGGCTTTAAAAACATATCAGGGCCGCGGCGTATTGTAGCCAGATTGTTAAACTTTCTACTGTTTTCAGTCCGAGCTGTAGATTTTCAGATAGAATCAAGCAAAGTGATTTGGATGTGAGGCTTGGTGAAAAAACAATCATGGAAAAGAGATGTATATTATATTTAACGGCTGATAGCTCATGTGCTGTTCTAGATGACAATATCAGAGTTAAAAGTGGCAAAAATTTATCAACTATTACATTAAACGCACCATTTGAGTATTATTGATTTTTTACTTTCTTTAGTAAATTGATACATATTTTTATATTTACCCAAGAAATAGATACATATTTAATTTACATACATTTTGGAATATGCTAAGGATGCCTTATGTGCTGAACCTGTGTTTTTCAGACCTGTGCAGCATAAATTATGTGGAACACATCTCAGAAAGCTAGAGTCATATGTTATCTTTCACTTGTATATGTATATATGTAAACATGTAAATAATATGCAACAATTTGCCATAGTTCAGGGGGGGAAAATGAGGGGGGGGGTTGGAATCTTAACCTGAAAGGGAAGCTTAATGGTGGGACACTGCAGGAGGGCAGACTTCCTGTTTTTTCCAAAAGATATCTGTGTGTACTTGTCAGTTTTGCGGTTCTGAGGTAACATTATATGTACCATTTAGCAGTCCTGCAGCTGCATTTGCTGTTAAGGTATAATTTAGAGGCAATGTCAGTGACTAAAATAGGCCTGCAGATAGGAGCTGAGGATCCCTCGCACATCATTAAGTGTGAAATATAACAACACGCCCCTGAGCTGCCTACTGTTCCCCTGGAGAGACGACAGCTAGATAGGGCTCTGCACAATTATGGCTGAGAGAGCCACAACCCTACCTTCTTCACATTGTTTCATTTAAAAACTCTTCTGATGTGGAGTATTGGAATGATACTGTATTAGGTACTTGAAAGAAGAGCTACTGTATGCCTCCGATACTGTATGATCTAAACTAAAACGCGAATAAAGTCTTTCCAGAACGTGGTCTTTTCAAGTTTCATGTAGGTATGCGAGAGCCTAAGGTCTACCTGAAGGCAGAGTATCAATGAAATTACATCACATCACAACAAGCAGTTCCTGGAAAGATTGAAGAAAAAAAAACAAAAAACAAAACAAAAAAAAAAAACACATTATCTAGGATGATATTGCTTCGTAAAATTGAAAAGTGAAGTATTTCCTCCCTAAACAGTGGGATGTTGCGCTCCCCTGCCTTGCCGTCCCTATTTATTCCATCTTTTGCATCGAAAGCCTGATTGCTTTGTTCTGTCAAACTGCATGCTTATTTTAGAGGTATGTGTGGTTGGAGATTTTGGCAAGGCAATGTTTTGCCATCCCGTCAGCTTTTTAATATAATTAAATAACTCTGTAGTGAGTTAATTCATATTAGTTTGGAACAGCAGTGTAATTAGCAGTTGGTTTGCTCTAAGCCCCGAGCTACTGTAAGAGCTCCAATCAGCAATTTTAAAGGATCGCACATTATAGACAGCCCCAATATTGTCTCCCATGATATATTCAATAAGGTTAAAACTGACTTACAACAAGGCATCAAATGCAGTGACATAAATCACTGCGATACAGCATCAAAATGAATAGGTGATGAACCTATATACATAAAAAAAATAAAAAATAAAAAGTGTATGAGATGTTGACACTGGTATTTTCCAATCTTCCCAATACCCCTCCCACTGCAGAGCCCTTGGGATCCAGAGATGAGTAAAAAAGTCTCCTAACACCGTGGTTTTTTAGACTGCTGACAAGCTTTTCTGTGGCTATTAAATCCATTTCTCACTGTCAGTGTAGCCGGAGCAGGTTGGATTTGAATGTGGAGATGCTGGTGCTGCTGCTGCTGTGGGACCCCGGCTGAAGGGGATAGAGTCCGTACTGTGCACTCTGCCATGAGTGATGTACAGCGGGATCCTCTAGGAATAGAGGTTGTTTGGGGGAATATGTTCCAAGCAATGAAAGGCGTTGAAATGCTTCATTATGCAAAGTCGAATTTGCTGTTTGAAAAGTATTGGCTGTATCACCATATTGGGATGTTATCTGATCAAATTTATTCTCAATCACAGACAACTCTGCTGCTGGCAGCCACTTTGAAACATCACAACTGGAATCCCAATTTTTTACCCGACTTGATTATGACTTGGTGGAGTGTTGATGTGCACTTTCTGCTGTGAAATTGGGATATACAATAAAGCACGACATCATATGAATGGAGCAGTAGGGCATGTTGTGCCTAATGTTTGCGTTTGTTGCAGAAGACATTTTTGGTGAGGGGATTTTTCTTTGTTTCTTATTTTTTGATGTACAGATTTTGTCATTATGATATTTATTCTTTTTGTCAATTAATTTTGAAGACAGACATTTTCTGGTAGCACATTAAACACAGTCTAAAAATGTGTAATAACCAAAAACGTAATAATAATGCATTAATCATGCATGGTTAGCAAGGAAATGAAATGACTAAGTGCTAGCTAGTTGAGTCACCAGTGACAGCTAGGCAATAAATATTCAACAGGAAATCACAGATTTGTTGTTTTATCCCAAATTTGTGGTGTGTATATCAAAATAACTTTTGAAAAAGTAGCTGTTCTGACAAAATGACATCCGGCACAGTGAGCAACAGACAAATAGATCAATGAACGATGCTGTTGGCTAAGGATTTCAATTAAAAGAATACGAATTTACTAGATAGGCTTCCCCTCAAATCTTTTTATTACATAACACTTGCACAGTAAATTTGTCATACTGTAGGTGCGTAGTAATATGAAAATAATCAAGTTATAAATGCCACTGTGTTTTTGGCGGCCTCCACAGGTTGTGAGTGGTATTTTTTCCCCTTATTGTCGCAGAGCCCAAAGACATGCATTTGTCTACAGTGATGAGGAAGGAATCCACAAAATATATCCAGTTAACACAGCTACATTTCTGTTGGAGAAATATGATTGTGCCAAATAAGCCCTGTTTCTGAATGTTAATGTGCATATGTGCAGGAAAATAGAGCGGATAAGGAATCTGACCCAATAAACACAATAAACACACACTGTGCAGCGTTCAAGACAATGAAAACTTTATGTTTTACGTGGTCGTTGAGGAATACTTGATTTTTTTTCATCTTTCATGAAACTTTCATGTTTCATGTCAGCATCACCTCTGGTGAAAAACACATCTGCTGTCGGCTGCTGCAACCCTCTGAGAAATCCCCACAAGAAGCCGACTGTCAGATATAACATGAAACATAGTAATTGTTGACATAAGCCCAGTTATGTTACTTACAATTTGCTAAATCAGCAGACAGAGCTCTGTCTCTTATGTACCAGCGGTGTCATCACATTTTGAGCCTTTGAGCCAGTTTTGGTGGTTACTTCTATATGAAGGAAATAATACTCAAATTCAGAGACTATATATATGCAATTTTTGGTTTTATTTGAATGCTAGCCACTTACCAGACACACAAGTTGGAGGAAATAAAAAATCATGGAAGATGGAAATTAGTTCCAGGTCGAGCAGGAAGAAGACCACCGTGATGTTGGTCTTGAAACCTTTTAGATCTCTGAGCTCCCAGAACCAAGAGAATAAAGGCTGCCCAACTTACACTCTTGAAAAAACCTGAATTAAAGCAATAAACACACACACTGGCTTTAACATCTCATTTTAATTTGAAAGACAAACCAAAACCCGCTGCTATGAGGTGTACGGCTTTTCTCTTCAAACAAATACATGCAGGTATACATACATACATAATTTAACATAGAGCCTGAAGAAGTCAGTCGTTGATAGCAGGTGAAGAGCGTTGACAAAAGGATTTCTGGTATCAAAATTATTGTTATGATCTTTATCTTGAGTCTTATTTGAGAAACAAATGGCCCTGTCATCAAGAACACACCATCTATAATTCTTTGTCCTCTTTTTTCCATAAACAGTTATTCCGGCTATGCTGGCCTTGGTGCCAGAAGATAAATAAGGGGAATTAATTTGTGTCAGGATGACAGGAAAGCACTGCTCTGTTTGGCAGGAAAAACAGAGCAGTGAGTGTTATTAATGACTGGATGTGTGGACTGCAAGGACCACAGTCACTCAGAAGGAGGTCAGGAGAGAGGGAGGAGAGCCAGGGGGACAGGGGAGGACGGGACCGGAGTGCTAACGGAAGGATAAGGGGAATATTCAGTGAACAGGCGGATCAACAGAGGGAACTGGTCTCAGGGATGCTGGAACACCCGCTACTCCTCGGCACCCCGCGCTTGTCCTAGTTTTTAATGGGTCCTGTGTCTCCGATCCTCAACATGTGATGTTGCAGTATAAATGATGAGCTCCTTACTGCTGACTTGGTGGCTCGTGTTGTGCGGAAGCAGCAGGGAGGTCTGCGGAGCGGCGACCCCGCCACCCAAAGAGAGGACACATCTGCTTTGACTATTGATGTGTAACCTTGAACAGAACATGGTGCTGCGATTGAAAGTATATTCGAACTATGCAACAACACCTTGATCCACACTTCAACTGCGATGAGTAATGCCTGTTTGTGTGTGAGTGTGTATGTGTGTGTGTGTGTGTCTGCATTGTCTGCAGCATCACAATACTTTATTTTTCATGAAAGAGTAGGGTTATGGAGGTGGAGGTGATGGAGATGCCTGCAGATGGAAATGCCTGTATATTTTAATAATTGAAAGCTTGACAACAAAAATTGACAACTTGTATAAATGGTATGAATTTGCTTCATCATGTACCACCACTGTTTATGTTTCATCATTTATTATTTGAATAAATTAACTGAATGGTCAATTCACATGACAGTTTATCACCCAGTTTTCCCAGTTCTGCTGCATCACTTCAGTGCAATTTCGTCATCGTTTTTCCTATCAGACTTTATTGATCATGAGCATCTGTTGATTTCTTGTGGTTTGCCAGTAATTATTTCTTTGATCAGCAGTTTTAATATCTTTACAGCTTTGCCAGTTTTGCATTATGGAGGCACAATTTACATGCATGCTGATCACTGACGCCTCTTGATTCAATCTACCACAATGCACTGCACTTTTCTGCTGGTTATAGTTCTTGCATGGACTGTGATTTACACATAGAGAACAGCTGGTCATTACTCACTGTGATTACCACACCTTTTGGTCCACACACTCCTAAATAAGTCCTCTTTGCACTTACAGAGCAGTATAGATCAAACAAAAATATTGCCGGTTCATGAGGTGCCACCTGTTTAGATGGAGCCTACCTAGTCAAACTTAAGTGACTGCTGCTTTGCTCTCTCACAACTTATTCAAATATAGAAGTACATCTTTTTCCAACTGTGACTATGATGGATTCCTGAGATTATACAGTATCCATGGAAATTAAATCATTTTCTGATTAAAAATAAAATAAATAAATGAAAATATAATAATGATAATGATAACAGCAACAACAACAATACTACTACTACTACTACTACTAATAATAATAATAAATAAAAATAAATAAAAGCCTTACAGTTCTCTGCACCAACAATGGAAAAAAGGCTATTAACTGTGTCATTTGTGCAATCACACACTAATCTGATGTTCACTGTTTTGTTAAGCAAATTTTTAGCCAAGTTGTTTCCTGTGCATTTTTGTGGCTAGTCTGCTGCAGCTGGTTGACAAGCAGAACAGCTGACCTTAGCCAAAATATTAGCTGGCTTTTCTTAAAGTCAATAAAAGTGCACCTGTAAATATAAAAATGCCCTGCGAGATCGACCTTGTTGTAAGATGTTACGTGTAAGATATTCAGTGGACCAAACAATCACATGTAAATTAATCTTTTTGAGTTGAAAAGTTCATATGAATATTTTTTTTTAAAGCTTGCAAAACAGTGTTAGTGCTGGGTCAGCTGATGTAAGCAGGCATGACTCACTGGGAGAGCAAAAGGAGCGGGTTTGTATGATTACACTATAGCATCACAGCTGCGAAATGGTAAAACTGCTGTTTTCCTCAGTGAAATAGACGCCCTGCAGCCAGGGAGAATTCAGTATTCACCCAGGCCATGCTGTAAATATTACTGTAGCTCTGCAACATCTGTAAGAGAATAGATGATGCAATTTTTTTTACTTTTTCCCCCTTGTCTTTCTCTTTTTTGCAGGGTTGCCGTTTTTGGGCCGTTGACATTTTTGCCTCTATTTTTATTATCACTTTTTCTTTCCCCCTGTTTTTTGTCCGAAGCGCTAACATGTAGCTTAGCACGTCACTGCCTACTGAGTGTTTTGATTACACAACAGCTGCTCATGTTGGTCTGCCTAAGCAATTAGACCCAATAATCAGCTCTTATGGTCTGCCATGGAAATTTATGTTGCTACTGTATACTCACATTAGCTACTTTAGGAGGGGAACATGGGGAAGTCATCAACAGACACCAGTCTGCTGATCATGTGCATGCTGATGTGTGATCGGCCTGTTTTACATGCACATTTGGCATGTGGATGTGGGTTTGCATGTAGGATCTCAATTCATGTTCAACCATTATGCAAATGCACAGCCAGTAAGAGAGGCAAATATGTTTTCAAACTGCAGATTCACAAACATTCATAATTTTTTTACAGAAATGAGCAACGTTATGTTTGAACATGAGAATCTTGGTGTTTGTGTGTGTATGAGTTAGCAAGAGAGTGACAGTGAGAGCGAGAGCGCGTGTGTGTGTGTGTGTCAGAGAAAGAGAGACGATGTGACAAGAGACGTGGTTTACATAGTGAGGATTGCAGGGGTCTTGACAAACATGTGATTATTCCTTGGTAATTAGCTTGTTGGCGTCCCTGTGGTAAAAACAGGGGTGGTAATTATGAAGAGGAGGTCTTGGAACTGCTGTGTGCTTCTCTACGAGAGACGTAACTCACCCAGGGATGAGACAATGACA
>OMLF01010310.1:3670-14385 GCA_900302615.1 Holocentrus rufus
GCGTCATCATCGGACACAATGGACAGCTAAGAGAGTGTGTGTGTGTGTGTGTGTGCGTGCGTGTGCTATGCCAAAGGCTTCGTGGTCTGGTTGGTAGCCTCTTGCAGTTGGGGTTTGGACCGGAGTTCACTACCCTAGAGGATGGATGTGAACTTGTTGCTTTCTGCTGTGTGAGTTATATGTGACCTGTAAAGTCAGCTTGATATTGGCTGGCTATTCGACATTTAGTGGATATCTGTTTTTCCAACTTCAACAATTTCTGAAGCAATTCTCAATTTTCCCACAGGGATCAAGTATTCTAATTCTGATTCTGATTCAAACAATTAAAAGCAAATGAATGAGTATACAACTGATTGCTGTAAGAGGAAGAACCACTTACAACCACTTTTGAGAAATGGGTTTTTATGGCACCTCCGGTTCATATGGGAAATAAGCCTTTAAATACAGTATGTTTGACCAGTTATCCATGGGAACAAGAAAAATGCACCACCAAACATTAAAATGCACCCAGAGATAAAAGGTATATCACCAGTAGCTGTTTTATCACAGTGTTTTAGGGAGGAGTTTTCCTCTAAGAACATTATTTCTAGGTTTTTGACGCATGACAAATTATATTTTTAGCATGGAAAAAGTACATTTGCATAATCAGCACTGACTACAGCAAGGCTCTTTGAGTCAAGAGATGATCAAAGAGCGAAATCGGGCCGACGTGTCTGACACTCTATTTTCAACATTGTCCCACTATCATAGATCTCTCCACCACCCACAACGTCTCCCCTGAGGCTCTCAGTCCATTTCATTGAAACATTTGCAGCTTCCTTCCCATATACAAGCCACGTTTGAATACCAATGGCTGAGGACAGAGACACAGTATTATCTGAACAAGGAGGCCTTGATTTTAAGACAACCCCTCCCTACCCTCCGTGTCTAGTCCACACTTCTCTCCCTCAGTGTCGCCCTCTGATGGACTCACATGCAGTTGCGTGCAGCCAGGTCTCTGTGCAGAAAGCCCTGAGAGCTCAGGTACTCCATCCCTGCTGCAATGTCTATCATGAAGCGCAGGAGACTCTGGAGGGGCACAAACTAGGAGAAATAGGAGATATTGATTTATTCTGTGGTTTATTTGAAAGGAAAAAGTTGAATATTAAGGTTGTACATTTGTGTGTTTTTGTGTGGTGTGCATATGTCTTATGAAGTGCTTTACTGCTCACATTAAAGATATCCCTTGTAGATTGTTTACATTGTTTATTGTTGTTCACCTGCTCTTCCAGTAGACCATGAGTGAGGAGATGACATTACACACACCAATGTAAACAATGCGTCTTTCAAAATATTCTAAAATAGGGGTTTGCAAATTATTTATACTTCCCCTTTCCATCTTGCCCCTGCTTTATGACTGAAGCCGATCTACAGGTGAAATCAGTACAAATCAGTCGTAATCTTGATATGGATTCAGCTGCCTAGCACTGTACACTCAGACCTCTTCAGGATTCAAGTTAGAAGTGTCTGTTCACCAAATATTTGTGGCTTTTACACATCTATAAACAAATGTAGAGGGTCATAAACTGCACATGCTTTTCTTTTGCCCAAATCTACTGCTAAAAAATAACTAAATGTATTACTTCAGTTGTTCTATATCCACGAGAGTGAGTGGTTGAGCGAGTGGGAAATAGTGTAGCATGACGATGATGTACAAAATTCTGTAAATCTCAAATCACTCAAATGATTTTTCAGCCTTGGCGATGACATTCATCTGGGATTTGCACAGATTTACACAGGGTGGAAAGAACTCCTCATGGCATTGCCATGAACTAACAGCTGATTAACAGCTGAAAAAAAGTAACTAGAAGATTTAACACTCCATATTCAAATGCAAGTTGCACCTCTGCTGTCTGTGTGTGTGTGCATGTGATTGTATCTCACCATAGGAATATCTCCATAGCGCGTAGCAATGAGGAAGCGACGCAGGTCTCCATGCTTCATGAAGGGCAGGATGACCAGGGGAACAGGCAGGTGACAGTCCTGCTCTCTCTCCAAAGTGACCCCTGTAGGACAAACACACACCACATTTCACAGGGCTACCACTGCAGCAGGGGAGAGTGGGGTAGGTTTAACCATTTGGTAAGATGAGCCAACCGTTACATGTTGAAAATAATGCATAAAAGGAATAATGTGATCACAGATGTAGGAAAGCGAGATTCATTTCTCAGGATCTGTGATGGTGGAGATCAGGACCAAAAATGTAATTTTTGCTGTCAGGTGAGTTCGTGATGTTAAAGTAGTCATAATTATTGTTTCTAAATGGGAGTAGATAGGCTTTATTACTTGAGTTGCAGTATGAAGCAATTGTGTCAAAATGGTGGTTGAAGAGCAAAGTGTGCTACTAGCCTGAGGGGTAAGTTGTCCAAGAAAATGACTGAAAAGAACATAAATAAAATTTGTATATTAGTTCAGTCTAAGTAACCTAAGTTGAGCCAAGAGGCCACTTTTTTGTGGGTTGTACTTCTGAAATTGTACATAGTGTAGGCCCAGAAGATGTTTTAATTTCCATAGATCTCCAACAACTTTAAGCATATGTAGCTATTCCTGTTTGGAATAAATACGTTTTTTTCCCATAGGAGCTCAAAGTGTGACCCAGTCCTCTGCTATGTTGCATTAATGAACACATTATTATAGTCTGACAGAAAAGACAGTGGAGGTATGGAGGGACAGTGGTGATTCTTAGGTGTGATATCATACCAAGAAGTCTGACCACGTTGTCATGATCAAAGTTCTTCATGATCTCTGCCTCTGTCAAAAATTCATGCAAGTCTTCCTGGCTGTGAATTCCAACTGGAGAAACGAGCAAGAAAAATGATTAGAATGAGAATACAGTAGGGTTACAGAGAAAAGTTGGGATTATTGTTGATGAATAAACACCTCTCATGGTCTTCACTGCAACCTTGATGTCCAATCCATCCTCAGGTGTAAAGATCCCTTCATACACTGAGCCAAACTCTCCTTCAAGTTGGAAAGCAAAGAAAAGCTGAATGTCTTACATTCACAAAATATGCATAAACACGAATTCCAAGTGTCACATCTTCAGAGTGGATTTTTAATTTTTGAAATGAATGTCCGTAAGTGTGGTTTCCAAGCATGTGCCATCATGACCCGTAAACCTGCAGGTTTTGCTTCTTATCAACCATCACAGCAGCTGATTTCATGGTATTGTTCTCCTCTCTGGTTGCAGCTCAGTGAAATCAGCTATGTTTGGTTAGAATGAAAACATACAGACTTGTAGGTCACAATGGCACGGTTCTATAAAGCTGGTTCAGTTTCTACACATGGCTCTAGCGTTGATCGTGGTTGATGGGGAAATACTGACTGACCCTTGCCGAGCTCCTTGCCCAGGGTGAGTTGGTGTCGCTCAACCAGAACCTCTCTCAGACTTGCCAGCAGCCTGTCGCTGAGCCCCTCCAGCAACTGGACCACGCTTTCCGCCGCTAAGGCACATGGGAAATAAAAGGATCCGGTCAAATGTGTCATGTCAGTGTTCTATTAAAGGGGCAATGAGTCAGGTTCTTCCTGCACTGCTGTAATATACCTTTAGGGATCAGTATTAAGCGATTATTTGGCCAGATGCTGATCTTTCAAACTCACTTTCGTACTTGTACCGATTGTAATGGAGTAATGTTGAATGATCTAAAAATGAAATCACACCTGTCTTCCTCATATGACTCATTATCCGTGCAGTTTTGATGAGAAATGGCAGTAAAGTTGACTTTATCTGAATAGAAATGTGGAAATACCGTAACTGTATTAGTTTTCTGGGTAGCAAGCAACAACAATGGTACAACAACATTGGTAAAGTGACACTTACTGTTATTGTTGGGCTGCTGGGGTTCAGGTTCCAGCTCCTCAGGACGGCGGTAGGAAAGTCCAGGGTTCATTGGCAAAAGCTCTAAGTCCTGCTCAGACCTGTATGAAGATGATAAAACAAGGACCCCCAAATTACCATCTTAATTTATGCATTTCCCCTTGAAAGAAATCAATTTGATATTCCTTTTCAAGGTGTTATGCCATTCTAAAAAGAAGTGAGGTTGGGTTTACCCTGCATTACATCCTTGTAATGCATGCTTGTAAATGGCCAAATTAAAGTCATTACTTGAGCACTGAATCACAACAAAATAACAGCAGAATGACAGCAGATTCTACATACGTGAGTTTGGTGTAGTTGCGGCTCAGAGCACAAACCGCAATGGGTATTATACCCAAAAGGAAAAGGCCTCCAATCACAATGACACCAATCAGCCATACGGAGAAGCTGTGGTGGTGCAGAGGAGATGCTGTTACTTCAGGGTCTGAGATGTTCAGGACTGGGGTGACAGTGATTATCACAGGAAGTTTCCCTGTAAGACACAGAAAAAACACGTGCACATACGGTACACATGAGTAGATCCTCAGTGAAAGCATTTTCAGTTTTTTTTTTTTTTTACCGATAAACAGCTGTTTTGATATTCTGGTTTGTTAAGAAAAGCACAGGTGTGAATTGGGTGAGTCTAAGTTTGAGCTTGTATTTTTGTATTGGAGAGCATGGATCAAACAAAAATCACCAAAAAGAAGCCATATCAAAAAATGGGTTCAGGACCAATGTTCCCTCTAAACTGATAGTTTGGTGCCCAAATATCATCTGTTCAATGTATATTTCTAATAATAATAATGAAAGTAATAATAATTTATTACAATGATCAAAGATTGCTACTACTACTACCACTGATAATAATAATAATAATAATAATAATAATAAAAACCATAATCATAATCATAATCATAATTATCGTCATCATTATCTTGTCATTCATCAGCTGTGGCTCATTTCGTATCTTTTTATTCTATTTATAGGAACAGGTTTGGAGGTTTTAGTTCATTCGATTTAACTACTTTGCAGTAGCTTATAGTTTAATGAACTGAAACTCCGAAAAGTCATTAGCACTAACATCATGAATGAAATGTGAATCATGATCTTACTAGGAAGATCATAATTCATATTCACAATTTTTACAGTGGGGTGATCAGCAAATAACAACCTCACTCAAAATGACGAGATGACAACAGCATCTCTCTCTCAAAAAAAAAAAAAACCTCTGAAACTCAGATTGTGTGTTGTGGACACATAAAAAAATGATCTCCCTCCATCACAAATTAGATTATGTGGCAAATATAGTAGGACCTGGACACAGCAACATACATCTATGGATGTTTACAGAGGCGGTGGATGAAGTTGTCGCCCCCTGGTGGATGGATATAGCATTCCAAGCCTGGACAGAGAGACGGTAGTCACAGTGTGGCCTCAGTCCTGTGATATTTGCTGCCGTGCTGGTCAGCCCTGCTGAGGCCGGCAGAAAAACCACATCCTCCCCACATTTCGTCCACACACCACGAGCCTCTCCTTTCTCCAAACACTCAATGCTGTATGTCACTTCCTGTCTGCCTCCCCAGTCATGAGGAGAATCCCAAAGGAGGGTCAGCATGGAGTCATTATACCGATGGACTGTTACATTTACTGGGGCAGAGGGCGGCTCTGTGGAGGACAGGAGTCTTTTAGTACAAATCAGATATCAGATAGTCAAATCATCTACCTCTGTTAAGATGGAGGTCCTTTCCTTCCTGCAGTGAAATCATCCTTTCATTAAATCATCATTTAAGGAGCTGACACTCCTAAAAGAATTTCAGTAATCAGGGTTAAAATGTTTCACTATCCCATGATGGTCTGTCTGCTATTTCAGAGGCTTTTTCACCCTGACAAGAATACAGTTCTGGGGGTAAAAACTGAATTCTCTGAATTTTTGACATGAAGAGGGACAAATTAAATATGACAAATTTAAATATATTATATTTACTGCTGGTATAAAAAAAAATATAAAAAATATAAAAATATAAAAAAAAAAAAAATCAGTTGTCAGTAGCCTCAAAACAAAAGATCAAATATTGGCATCAGCATCAACCTTGAAAAACTCAGAAAATGATTTTGGGGAATTTCAGTGATGATCATAGCAGTTTGGCAAAGGTAATTATTCATTTATTATCCAGATCAGCCTGTTTTTAAAGGCTGCTGTTTCTGGACTGAAGCTGATAACTGATATTTATTATTTGGCATCTTCATATCTGACAAGTTTAATATTTGAAATAAAAATACTAAAACTTGCATGTATTCAGTGGCAGGTGGAGAAGTCTCTTTGAAACTACATTTACATTACATTTAAACTCTGAAATCCCTAAAATAATAAGAATCTTCATCATCATCATATACACATTTTCACACCATCAAACTGCTTCATATCCATAATATCAGAGGTGAATGACATCTTTAATTAAAAGCCAGTATTGCCCTCATATATCTTACCCTAATAATCACACATAAGAAGACATGATTTATCATTTCAAGTAAACCCAGTCAGTGTTGCTTACTGGTGCAGCCCAGGTCATGGGGGTCAGTTGGCAGGCGGCTGTACCCCTGTAGACAATCACAACTTTCCGATCCCTCCCTGTCTGTTCTGCTATTGGTCGGGCACAGCTGGCATCCCCCACTCTCATTGGCTGATTTGTAGTGGCCCATCCTACATGCTGGTAAAATTGAGACACATTGGTATGACTACCATAAACAAATAACACCATGGTGACATCATTGTTTCTCAAGATTATGACCATATTTCCCACAAATCCTGTTGCTTCCTCTAACAGGCGACAACAGCCACTATGTGTTCTGACCAGGTAAGCTAAGTTTAGAAGTCGTGAAAACCAAATAGTGAAAATGGAATAAAGTTGCAGAATACTACAAGTGTAAACAGTCCCTGTTTTGTGCCATCAGCAATCCAACCGATTTCCCGCCAAATCCGAAAGATTTGCTGTAACACAAGCTATGTAAAATCAAAACAGTTGCTATCGCCACAACTGTAGCACAGAAATTGTCATACTATACATGAGTGCAGGCAAGATTTCAAGTAGACCAGGTGAAACGCTGTAATAAAGGACAACTTTAAAGGAATACTCTTTTTGGACATTTTGGGCAAAATACTTTTTCTGACCCACCCAGACTGAGACGATGTTGGATACCATTTCCACCTCTATACATCCACTGGTTCAGTTCTGACGGTTAGCATTTCTTATTAGCTTAACATAAAGACAATGTAACGTGTGTTACACGGTAATGAGATACACGGCTTGAATTTTGAGTTCTTTTAGGAGAAGTTAGATGGGAGGAACTAACCACTGAACACAGATGGAAGGATACATGTGGTCAGTCGGTATAGTTCCAACAATCTCACTTCTCCTGAAACAACTCTCATATTGTGTTTTTCACAATACATTGTGTAAATAAGACAGCTTTGGAGTTGCTGTAAGGTTTATTTTTTCACTTTTATGGAGCTAGCCTAATGACTCCTGTAGACTTCAAATCTTTATGCTAAGCTAACATGAAATGCTACCTATCGGAACTGATCCAGTGGATGTGCAGAGGTGAAAATGGTATTGAACAAATTGTTTCAATCTGGGTAAGTCACAAAAGGTTATTTTGCCCAAATGTTGGAGTATTCCTTTAACCATGTTACTTCCGAGTCAAGCTACTTCCTGTTTAAAGTCATGTCTCATCCAGCTAATCTTTTCTTGGTGGGGAAGCATAGTGATCTCACTTTTTGTGCACAGAGTACATTGTTTGCATATACTGTATCTCACACTCATTTCAGCAAATTTTTACATGTAGCACTTTTAACAGTGTCACAGGAGAAGGAAGATTGTTCATGTGTAAGCGGTCACACAGGCATACAGAGGCATGGGCACTAAAGGGCTCTTAGTGTCAGTGTCTATGAGTTGCCCATTTTAAAATCATTGATCTCATGTCACAAGCTATATAGGTTAGCCAGAAAATACCAGTTGCTCTTGGTCTAGCTGTAAGAAAATAAAGTAAAATTGAAATAACCTCGATTTCAACAGAAAAAATAGTAATAGGGCGGCAAAGAAAAACAGAACATTAGTTGTTGGGCATTTAAACAGAGCATATCCAACAATTTCAACAATATAACATATAAAAATGCGTCTAAAATTGCAGTAGGAAACTATACTTTGATAAAGAGCAAAAAAATTCTATTAATGTAGATAACGTACAGAATGCGCAAATGTGCAGATATGCATGACTAGCTAGCACTATACTGAGCTGCAACATGTACAAAAAATGTTACACTATGACAAGGGTGTAATAGAACTGATAGACTCCAAATGTACAGAAATACACAGAGATGTGTTCAAATTGGACACTGTGTGAAATACATGAAAAATGTGAAATCTCATTTCTATACCTTGACAGGCACCGTCCACACTTTGATGGCCTGGTCCACAGATACACTCCCCTTGCAGCGGACCCCATGTACCGTCCATGTGGCACTCCCTAACAGGCTGAGAAACCTCTATGGCCCCCTCCACACAGGAGCCCGCCTTGGGCCCTGACCCGGCCCCGACCCCTTCAAACCTGGTCAGGTTGCCCACAAACTCAGGGCACCTCCTGTAGAACAGTCTGGTAGATGCTATGAACACACAAGTCCCTGAGTAGGAGAAGCCAAGATGGAAACCTCTGTGGGTGACAGACCCCAGTTTTAGACCCAGACTCTTGTTCAGGTAGTTGGGTATTTGGTTGGGCGGAACTGTAGCAGGGAATGGCCTGGAGGTTTGGAGATTTAGGACTTCCAAACCACCTCGAAAGCGGGTGAGTTGGGTGTCTGAGGCAAATAGGTGAACCTGCAGTGGGTTTAGCAGACCGGATGGCTCCTCTTCCTGGACAAATTTTATGTCCAGCAGTAGATGGTGGACTCCTTTGCATTCGATCCATTGGCTTAGAAGAGTTTTGCGTCGGCCACTGCCTGAGCAGGCTTGGTAGACAGGGACTGCGGTCTCAGAATCCATCTTCATATTAACTTCACTCCACTGGGATGATAAAAAGACAAACAAAAAGAAAAAAAAGCTTAATTTATTTTTATTTTTTGTAAACAGTCTCAGAACAGAAAATAAACTCAAACATAACTCCATGGAAGATAACAATGTGCTTTTGTAAAGGCTTGTAGCAACTGATAAAGTAATGACTTCCACCTAATGTTAGAGACATATATATGGGTTAGACATGATATATTGGGATTTTATGAAAGAACTGGCAGTCAGTGTTGTCCATCTCTGATATTACAGAGGTTCTTCCCTGATCACAGCTTATTTTATTTACATATTTGATTTATTATTTCATTCTTCAATGTTTTTTCCTGTATCTCCACTATCCACTATTGGTACTAGCAAAGAGTCAAACCTTAGAACTACTTGATCAAATTATAAACTATATGTGCCAAATCATAATGGAATCGCATCTCCAAACTGATAAAAAGTACTACTTAGTTATAGCTCTTGTAATATAGACTGGAAAAAAACAAAACATCCGCCTGAAGATGTTACAACAGGCAATTTATTACTTTAACAGGTTTTATTACATTTTTGACATTTATGGGGACTTCATATCGCATTTGACATTTATCGTGCTATGTAGGAGTTATGACAGTATCAGATACTACTTATTATCAATGAGGACCTGACATCATTACACACTGTTTAGAGGTCACACTCAACTTACATCTCCCCGTGGCTCAGATGTCCATGTCAGTTTGGTCTGTTTGACAGAATGGAACAGTTCCACTATACAGAGGACAGAAGAGAGAGAGTCAACAAACTTATTTCCCCCCTGAGTCATATTCTTTTCCTTTTATTTGAAACTTAAAGGAAAATTTGTCAACTTAGCCTCTCAAATTAGCCTCTTCCTTACTTGGCCTGGGAACCCCCAGAGGCCAACTTATGGACCCCTTGAAGGTCCCTGGACTGCATATTGGGAACCACCACCCTCCATCTTGTTGACAGTGTAAACGTGATATTCCCGTCATATGACATGTCAGAAAACAGCTTTGAATGAAAACTTACCCTCCTCAGCTAGAGATGGCACAATGCAGCTGGTGAGCCAGATCCAGATCCACAGTGGGAAAATTGTAGGACAAACAGGCCACATTGTACTTGTGCAGGCAACTCCCATGTTCTCAAATTGCCAAAAATCCATGTCACAATCCCATTGTTTTCACATTTTGCTCCCAGCTATAACACAAGGCTGACTGGAGGCTCCTAAGAAGTACAGGCAGGTTAAAGAGAGTGTGGAGTCTGGGTTAACCTCTATGAGTTGGTCAAGAGGAATGTCGCCTCTGATAATTAAACTGTAGCACTTCAGTGTCCTCCTCCTCCAGAGGCCACGCCCACATCCTTTGGACATTACTGTTTACACAATAATGTTATTGCCACTACCACTGCAACTACTGCAACTAATTCTTCTACTACTTCTGCTACCACTAGTATTACCACTACTACACTAGTACCAAGGGTGCCATCACATGTTTAAAAGTAGTACTGGACTGCTTCAATGTACATTTTTTATGATTGTCTATGCTGTATACCAGGGCTATTCAATTAGTTTTGCATGGGGGCCAATTCATGAAAATGATATCAAATGAGGGGCTGGAGAAATATGACTTAAAAATTAGTAATAACATCACCAGCTACAGATAAAGTACAAGAACTAATAATAATAATAATAATAATAATAATAATAATTTTACTTGTAACTACAACATATGTACAAATATCAATTGTATTTTGTAAATGCAGCA
>OMLF01010313.1:0-55195 GCA_900302615.1 Holocentrus rufus
GTTGCGCGGCGGGGACGTGAGCCGTTCTGACACGTGGGTAGCGGAGCGAATAGGGCCGACACAATGGAGGGAGGCAGGGAGCACTGGGAGGCATTATGATTTACAGTAGGGCTGCAGCCAGTTCAGGTTTGCTATATCTCTGTGGCCAAAAGCTCATTAGGGGATGCTTTCATACAGCTGCACAGGGCTCCTGTTCTTGTTAACTCTTGGTGTCCAATGCACAGGAATGTACAGGGACTACAGTCATTTATTGAAATCCCTAAAGGGATGGTAAACCCACTTAGTGTGAATCTTCTTATTTAGTAAGATGTCATATAGGATGTAGGTTCCTAATACTACGACTTGCAAGTGCTCACATTAGTTGTAAAGTTGAACTGCAAAGTAAAGTCAGCTAATGTTAGAATTGTTCCAGTCTGTATCACAAGGTAACACAAATACCATTCACTGAAGCAAAGATTTGATTTGTTATATGATAGATGTGTGGTTTAAAAAAAAGCATGCATGATTAAAAATAGCTAGATTGGGATTTATTTACCTTTTAACAGTGGACTGTGACTGATATGAGGATGCCATTTCTGGATGCTTCCACATTATTTATCGCCTAGTTGGATAAATCAGAGCTTTCAGAATAACATGACATTCCTAATTGTAATTACCAGTTGATGTCAATGCTATTTACAAGTCAGAAGATGATATTTACAGGAAATGACAAAAGGCATTAACGTGGCATCACTTTAGTATTATCTTCATCATGCACCAAGAGAGTCCCAAAAAGTCAATAACTGTAATAAAATGGAGTTTTTGGGGCTGTATTTTCGACAGTAATCCATTCCGGCAAGGCTGGGTGGCATGTTGCCTCGGCACTGGTAAGATCAACCAACTGTCCAGCAAAGTGAAAATATCCCACTTGTTGGAACTAAAATAACTACGGGTCATACAAGCGAGGATAAGAGGAACAGTTGAAGGCTGTCAGTCAAACAGGGTGGGAGGAATAAGAACTGAGACTGTGTCCTGATTGGATCAGTCCACTCTTACATGTGAAAGTAGCTTTTAATCCCCAACAAAACCACTGGTTTGACTCAGGAGAAATCAGCTGGTAGGCCCCTGTTTGCATAGCAAGGACCTCAGATACTCGCAAGCTATTTACACCCGATGATAACAAAAAACGTACATGTTTTAAGTTCCTTTTCACTTAAGAATGGGAGTCCTTCAGGAGGATCGAGTGTAATTTCTGAGTGTGTTTGTATGTGTGTGTGTGTGTGCTGATATTTGAGTTTGGAGTGTGGTAAGCAAGACCAGCCAGCAACGGGAGAACAGAGTCACTGAGAAATATCAACTCCCCCACTTTCTCACATAACTAACGCAGGCGTGTACACACACATATACAATGCTCACATTCGTGCAAAAAAAAAAGGGTTCACTGAACATTCATACATGCATGAAGTGACACCCTGTGACAAACACACATGGCAAGTAAATTGGTAGCCTGCCAACTGCCTCAAGTTGCAGATTACTCCTGATCAAGCCTTGAATATCACTGGTGATCTTGGCAGGCAAGTCATGTGTTCATAATTCTACATCATGCTGTAATCACTGTCTTTTCAAAGACTAATCAAGCAATTAAAAACATCTTTTGCAAAAAAAAGTTTGTGCAGATGTACCTTGGCATCCTCTTGAAGAAATCAATGTGTCTGCAATCTGAGGTTTCTGTACAACCCCCATCCCCCTGCTAGGCCATGGTATTGAGTTATTGGTCCCCATTAATTACTGGGAGTGTAACCTGGGGCAACAGGACCCCACATTCAAGGATTTTTGTTAAAAGGGCGCTTCTGGCCAAGGTGCACTGCAGGTGCTTTTAAGTACCTTAAAATTAGTCCCGCATTTTGAATGATAGCTGATTACTCCTTGTAAAAGTGATTGTTGTGCGCTGTGGTAATGACACTCAGAGTTCGCCTATAATATAACAGAGGAAATGCTCATCTACCTCTGATTCAAACCTGCAAATACTGGATACACTGGCAGCTTTAAAACACATTTTCTTGGCATGTTTTGTTCTCAAAACTAAAAATGATCAGGACTTTGAATCTGAACTTTTCGCTTTTATCTTGACACTCTATTGTATCGCCAGGACTGCATAAGCACCTTATGAAAGCTAACTTGATGATCAAATTGGTATTCATATGTGTCAGATGGCCGCCTTGCTTTTGTTCGCGCGTTGTCAATATGTAATAAACCCATGTTCATGTAAACCTCAGCAGTGGCTGGGCTGCTTCAGGCTACATTTAATGAGAAGCTAGTGAGCTGAATGTAAGGTTGTGTTTAGGATTAGGAGCTGGTGCAGAGAAAAGTAACATCTACATGTATCGAAAACTTTGCATTTTAGCAGTTAACTCATACATAGTCAAAATCCTGTTGAAACCAAATAAAAAAAATAAATTGTTAAAATGGAATTCTTTGGATGGATATATCCTGAAATAATAAAAAAAAGTCTTCTTGCTGTGACAGATATTGTCAAAACTGCAAATAATAATAATAATAGTAATAAGCAAATGTTTTCAGATTATGCGCTGTGCAGTATTACTACTTCTATCAGGCTTTCTTTTGTCGTGTCTTTCATTCTTAACATGGCATTTCCCATTTTGATACATATGTAAACATTGTACATATAAGTCAGTGTTTCCTGTATTTAGTCTCTCTACACACTGTGTCTCATATTCTATATTATATTCCTGCATTGGTGTGTTTGGGACTACAGTTCCTTGTGGTACTGGTTCTTTAGCATAACTAGGTTATAGAGATGTTTTGCATATGGCTTATTAAGAGAATATTCTGTATGGCTCTGAATGGCAGTATGGATCTTTTTTTATGATCTCTGCGTGCCAAGTATGCCTTAGAGAAGGTCTGGGAGACCGAAAATTTTAAAATAAATTCTGGATGGTGTACGGATGTTACATTTCTTTTTTTTTTTCCTTTCTCTCTCTCTTTAATGATTTGGCTTCTTGAATAGACTGGTGAAAAGGCATTGTAGAGAGATTTTTCCATCACCAGTATTCAAACCACTAAATTGTCAAAGAGGTTTGGACAGAAGAGTGCATGCTTCTTTTCTGTCTTTACTGTATATCTGAGGATTACTTCATCATTTTCTGTTTTTAAGTGTAGGGTATTTGGAAAAGGATAATTCAGTTAATAAAGGATATTCAGTTGTCTCTGATCCTTTGTGCTTTGATGTTTCTGATGACTCTGGAGTGTGTTTGCATGTGTTTGCATTTCCATTTTACAGTCAGACTGGTCATCGCGCCCTGCTGAATAAATTGGCAATAAACCATGCCCCAAATAAATCTATTTCTAAATCTATTTTGACTCTGATCCAGAGTGTAAGGGAAATCTCTGTCCCTGCTCCACATCACCTCTGTCTCGCACCTCATCTGCATTCACTGACATGAGGCAGTCTGCAGTCCCACAATACCTCTGTCCTCTAAGCACAGTCTGTTCTCAGAGTAAATGACACCTGCTAGAGCAACATAAATACATTTGAATGGACCATTGACAGAGCCGAGGCATTAGGCACTGTGGATAGCCTTGAATTGAAAAGCTAGCAGCAAACTCGGGCACATGGAACGCCAATTCCAACCTCTCAGATCCGCAGGAAATGAGATGTTTACGGTAAATGGGGCTCTTAGTAGCACCCGCAGTGTTCAATATTGATTCAATGAATCGGATTTGTAAATATCTTGAGTAGCGTCAGCTTTCCACTCTTCGAAGCGTCTAGCTCTGCATGAATGAGCAGCTGCTAAGAGAAAGAATGGAAGGTTGAGTGACATTTTTTTTAGCATTAATTTACAAAGGAGCAATACAGTCATCTGTTTTTTATGCTTTTATCATTACTGTGGTTCCTGTTTTCATAAACAGTTTCAGATTCATTGCAAAACTTCTATGTACAAGTGTTGTCAGTTAAGAGTTTTAGTTTTGGCCAACATACAGCAGTATGTTTATGTATTTACAAGTGTTCACATCTAAGGTATCTATGTCACATGTATAAAGAAGGGCTATCAGAGCTGAATGTACAAGCAGGAGGATGTGTGAAAGTTATACATAAGAAGAAAACATGGTTTATTTACACAAGTGCAAAAAATGCACACAAGATGCAGTGTATTGCACCGTGATGGTGTGGGTATCGCACTGTGGAGCAAAACTTTCAATCAATGAATCAAGCAAGTAATTAAGCAATCAATTATTACTTGTAGAGCACATTTTATGTACAGAAAACATCTCATCATGCTTTCTAGAGGAACAGTGACAAGAGGGAAGCCCCCACACACAAATGTGCATGCATACAATATGTACATGCATATACATACATACATGCACACATATGTAAGTGTGCACAGTCAAATATCCAGTAGATGTACTTATACACACATAAAATTAACCAGATAAAAATTTTGGATAAAAGTTAATGCATTATTACCCATATAACCCACGCATGTATTACTTATGAACAACCACTTTGTATCTGTGTAGAAAGGAAAAAAAAAAAGACAAATCGATGTTATATATTCTTCTGGGCTATTGAAATAAAAAAGTTAACATGTATGCACAACTTCACTATAGGCATGAACTCAAACATTACTGCATCTCAAAGGCAACAGAGAGCAATTCTTGACTTCAGAGTTTATAACCTGTCAGTCGCAAATTTTGAAGGCTAAAGTGATAAAGCTGGTTTCAATAGAATGTGTCAAAGCTCTCCTTGAGGCAGTGAAACAGTTTGGCAATTACGTAGCTCAAGCTCTTAAAAGGTACACTGCAACAAAAATGTCTGTCTGTTGAGTCAAAGCAGCATGACAGAGCCTCTGATATTATGAGTTTCTGTTCCTTAAAGAACTTGGGAAATATGAATAGTTGGTGAAAAGTCTGAAGAGGAATCTCACTGTCACCTGCTTTACAACATGGCGGGCCCCCTGTGAGCACCCCTCTGCCTTGATCAGCACACACACTGAACCCTGGCTCTGCAGGCGAGGAAGATACCGCTTACCACTTCCACTCATTGACTTTTTAATACGGTGTTGTGCCTGCTATTGCTTTAATTTCAATCTTCTTCGTTTCTGTGCAGGAAGAGGAGACGTGAAAAGAGAGGCACTAGGATCCATTTCCAATTTTAATTAGTTGGCTTTTGTAACTCTAACAGACGCACATTCAGACCAGCATTATCCTTCAAAACTTTAATTAACAACCGCCTCTTGGTTTCACTACATCAAAAGGTTGGGTTAAGGGAAGAGTGTCTCATTGTGCCCATGTGTGTATATGTGTTACAGGGTAAATGGGTTTGACTGTGTGTGTGTGTGTGTGTGTGTGACTTCAAGAGCAAAGGTGCAGTGGTGTGCAAATTTTTATACTCAGCATATGTCGGGTGTATGTCACCGGGGCGTTTATGTCATCCCAGAGTTAGGGAGACACATAGGAGGGGGACTATACAAATCACTGTAAATCTTGTTTGATTTTCGACTGCCTAGTTGGGGATAATTGCCCTGCATGTCACAAGGACTGGAACAGAGGGGAATGAACATACATTAAAGGATTATACCATAATCTGACTGTAGCAGGGAAGATGTACGCATTACCAATGATCAGTCTGTTTCTCCCTTATTCTCAGGCACATAGGGAGGAAAGATTCCATGTACTTGCCATGGAATAAGTTTGAATCCCAGTTTATGCCATGCTGTCACGGCTCTCTGTGCTCACTTTCCTGTCTGTCTTCATTTTGTCACTTAAAAAACTAACACTAGGCAAAAGCGGAATCCCCACCGCGCTCAGTAATAGGACCTGTGACAGCTGCGTAGTCTCCAAAAATCTGTGGTATAAACCTTTTGAGACATTCAGCCCACTTCCTGCAAAAAAAGTGTAGGCCCTAAATAGATATCTATTTCAGCACATGCTCTATACTGCCCATTCGTGCAAAGCAAACATGGCTTGAAATAGTCACTTTCCAACTGGGCTCATCATTCCACCCCCAGAATAAATGTGAAGGATATAGAAATGTGTTACATTGTCTCCCGTCAGTTCACAATGACAGCTGCTCTGAAGAACAGTCAGGGGCCAATTTAGAGATTGACACTTAGCAGAGATGTTATAGATTTGAGAAGATGAAAAAGGGAAAGAAAAAACACGATGTGAGCAGCACTGTGGGTTCTTGGTTGAGGCGCAGTGGTATGACTCTAACCTAATAAGATATTGCTGTGGCTGATAGTTTATTGTATGTAGGTCATGATAAGACATAGGTGTGCTCGATCAGTACACTGATGACATGAAGACCAAGTACTCACCTGGTAAATACATGGTGTGAATAACTAGCTACCAAGTAATTACAGTATATCTGTAAGTAAACAAATGCTTCACTGAATAAGTTAAAAATGTCTGGTGTTAATTTTTGGTTTCTTTATTTTTCTTTCTTTTTTAAGTGTATGGGTGATACAGATGGGATCAAGTAACTATGTTAGATGGGGGTCCATTTGTGACACTCATCAACTGATCAATAGATAAATCAATTAACAAATCAACAATCCATTTATCAGTCGGGAAATGTGCTTTTCAATGTATAAATGAATAGAATACAACATAAATGAATGAATAATTTGATAATTAAAACGAGTTGTAAATGAAAAGAAATAAATTGGTCGTATAATTTGACCTTTATGGAACACTTTTGGGGCAAGAAATGTTGATGAACAGATGGTGGTTACTAGTTGGCCAACCTGCAAGTCAGAAGTCCCACCTACACAACCAATCAGATTGAAGAAAAACGACTTTTACCTGTTAATGATGTTGTATGTTGTTATTAGAAATATCTTCCATAATGATCATAAGTTCCAGGAACTATCATATAGGTATTGAATGTTCATATGAGCTTTAGCTCATGTTTAACTGTGTATGCTCAGAGAATGAAGACTGTACCCTCCTCTTTATACATGGTAATTATTCATGGCCACTCGGAAATGGATTTAAACTTGTTCCCATTGAATTTCTACACTGTAGTTACTTGAACTGTTGAGTAATTATTTAAAGTAATCTTTAAGTCTGCTGTTTCTAAATATTTACCCATTTACTTACAGCTGTTATTACTTGGTAGCTATTCTTGCCAAATTTACCTGCTGAACACATTGTATTTTGGTAAATACCATTTTCATACACCCTAAGAAAAAAGGTTCAACCTGGCTCTACAGGGCGCCTGTGAAACCGTAGTTTTTTATGATTGTGTGACAATACATACTCTGATCAAATCACACTGTTATATAAGCAGTACCTCTATGTATAAAATGTACTATGCTTGCTAATTCTTGATAATGTTAACTAGTAAACCTTGTATGCTAATCTGGTCGGCTCTTTACTCCCATTAATGCACTGTGGGACTATACAGAATCTTTACTTAATCTGTGATTGTGAGAGATGATAGGTTATGTTTACAGTTGTCTTTTTATATTCCAAAAGACCTGACCGGAAATGAAACTATCAAAAGCTATTTCAGTGCTCAAAAGAATGTTTCTCCAAATTTGAACTATTACAAATTAATATCTGGATATAATGAACTCTTCTCATTCATTTACCCCAAGGGTGTGAAATAATTATAATCTTCACTTTCGCCAACTGTCTTCTTCACCAGCGGGAGATTGTCTTCATTAGGACATATCCTGCTGACCAAAAGAAAATGGCTGACCTTTCTGAATTTCCCTCCAAAATTATCTGTCCTACTCGCTCTAAATTTACCCAGGCTTCCTAATTAACCTTACGTAGCCTAAAGCAGTTGTAAAAGAGTTGCAAAGCTAGAAAGATAGATGGACAGATAAATAAAGTAATTGAGAATGCATGCTACAGGTATGTTACCAACTTATGCAAAGCAGGTTTAATGAAGGATGGTGAAACATAGGTAGGCATATGAATGATAGATGGATGGATCCCTGATGCATTTGCACTTTACTTCTCTTGGCCAAAGAGCAGCACTAGTGGACCGACAGAGGTTATGTGCATCGCCCAAAGGGAACATCAGCAGTTCTGGTTGGGGAAGGATTGACTAATACTTTCCCTTAAGATTTTGACTGGTGGTCAAGTAGGCATTTCTACCCCTCCGGCTACCGCAATCCCGATACATATTTCTCCGAGTTTCACACAGACTTACAACACAAAGCTGGCATGTTTTTTCATTAAATGCCTCCAGGACTGAAATATTTAAAAAGAAACCTCATAATTAGCTTATTGCACATCTTTTGTTGAGTCTGGCTCATAGCGACTGGCCTCCAGTAAGACATTGAGTGGTGATGTTAATGCCATTGCTTTAAGACATCACTGTTTGTATTTGATTGGGCCACATACTGAGAAGAATCCCATTGATTGTCCGTGGTGATTCTTTACTGCTGGGGTGCATCAACCATCCTCCTTGTTCCTGGCTTAGGAACTGGAGCGAAAAGGTTTGCTAATTGGTATACACCACCTTGATACATTAGCATGCTGAAAAAAAAAATAAAAAACAGAAAAATGTTGATCTTTTTTGTCTCAGGAAAAACACTTTGAGAATTCTTTTCCCTGTGATTAGACTTTAAAGAGCTTAGTTGAATGTGTGCCAGTTATGAATGTGAGGGGGAAAGAAAGAACTAACGAAAGAAGAATTTATTTTTCCTTTAGCTCAATGCTTAGTGTCTTTGTTAGGAAGGAAGCCAAGTCTTTGAAAGTTTGTTGGTGTTAACTAAAGGGGCCGGTCAATGTGCAGGGCTTGTTTAGTTACACTCTTCTGACCTTATAATCCCCCATCTCCCTCACGCTTCTTGTGCTGTCTCCCATTGACTGCAGTGCCATTTTTATTCAATTAATCTTTATCGCAAGCCTGTGGCTGTATTTTCAGCCTGTTCCAAAAGTGGAATTGTTTAGGTCATCCCTTAAATCTGGGCAGCAGATAGATAGGCTCTCAGCTTTGCCCAACTGTATTGTCCTCCGTTTTGGAACCTGGTTTGTTCATGGACAGTGCCAGGCAAACACATGGGGGGGATAGGGCAGACAAGGCCTGGTATCTGTACCTAGTCCAGCTGAATTAGCATCCTTTTGTTCATAACTGTCTGCTTGATGCTCTAAGGTTTGATCCTGTATGCACTGGATCTGTGGTTGAAGCTCTATACTGTGGATCTGTTTCAAAGTGCGTTTCTGATTTTCCTTCAAAGAAACGTTTTGGTTTGGTATCTTTAGTGTTGGTTGCATCAACAGGAAAAAAAAAAGAAACATTTAAAGGGCTTACAACACATTTAAATTAAATTATAGAATTAAGAAGCATTCTCCACATGGGGATTTTATAATTTTTCAGAATGCTAAGCTAACCTTTCGATGACTCTGTTGCACTTAAGTATGCTACTGGCTTCCTCAAAACAGTTCTCCTTCTTTTAAACCCTTCACTCTACTCATATTTGATACTGACTGTCTTCCTAGTGTCTACGGGATAAATCTTTCAATTCCAGCCAGGATCTGCCTGACATTCATGCCATGTGAAGGCTGTGGAAGGAAGGGGCACAGCAGCATGCTAAAGGGGGGAGGGTTGGGTTATGGCTCTGTACGCTCCCAGCGCTCCCCCTTGTTAGCCTTTACCAGTTAGACAATGCCCTGATGAAACATGACAGGACAGGCTTCCATAGCCATGTTTGGGCTAAAGCCTTAAAATGCTAGCAACTGCACTGTTTTGTAGCTCTTGCACAGAGATAGAATTTAAAATGTTTGTGCACTAATGCTTTGTTTGCCAGTGGTTGGGATAGGAATAATAAGATAAACACCATCGGAAGATATTTTTGAAAGTCCACTGTAAGCCCAAGAGCAAACAATTGCAGAATGACTTTTTATTTGAAGTGAAAATCCACCCTAAAGCAGAATTCACACAATTTTATTCCGGTGATCTCAGACAGTTCAATCAATATTTGTGAGCATGAGCAACTCTTTCCTCACAGATTTGAATCTGTGATGGCATCAAGAGACACCACCTGCAACTGTACCGTATAGCTTAGAGTGCATGAAAATCTGCATTTGTGTAGTCTTAGAGGATTTTACATTGTCTCCTCGGACTGCTTACAGGTATGAAGCAAAAATCACCGAAGGTAGTGTCACCGTGTGCTTTGGTACAGCAAGATCCTGGTGATTAGAGAGTCAAGGCTGATGCTGTTCGTCTCTGAAGGTATTGCTGGGCTTGTGTGATGATCAGGGAGCAACAGAGAGCTCCTGGGATCATCTTGTGTGTGTGTGTGTGTGTGTGTGTGTCTGTCTCTGTGTGTGTGCGAGGCCATGTAGGTAGCTGCACAGTTGATTCATATCATAAGTGAACCTTCGGCTGAAAGGTCCCCCAACGCGAGATGAAAGGCAGGATTAACAGAAGAGGGATTGAGCCGGGATGAGCACCGGGAGTGCATTGGGGGAGATCAGATGAGGAAATAATAGAGAAGGGTCCCTTGCCTTCAGAGAGGGGCAGGCAGGGAAGCGCGGCTTATGAGATGCAGAGGAGATGTAGGAGATTGAAAATGATCGGTACCAAAGAGTTGGCAGCTTTCCCGGCAAAGTTCCCAATCCGCAGAAGAGGAGGGAGAAAAGCAATCTTGATGGCGAAGAAAGATATTAGAATTAGAAAAATGAGAGTGGGAGGTCACCACAACACAACTGTACCTAATATAATCATTTTCTTTCCCTTCTTTCCGCAATCTATCCTGTATTCCAGGTTTGACTGATGTGTGTGGTTTGCAGGTCCTAGAAATAAAGCATTATGCATTTTGCTAAGAGTAAAATATGTTGCTGTACGAGGCAAGGGTGGCCTCATTCCCAGCCGACATTAGTGTCCTTGTGTCTGCACATGTTCTTCAAAGCTTGGGTTGATATTTGTCCAGAGGCACAAATAGACTGATTGTGATGCTTGATGCAGTTTGAATCAGCTAATACGAGAGGCTATGATTGGGATTTTTAGCAGTCTGATGATGAGGCGGGGATGGCTATTGATCCAGTTAGGCACTCTGTTTCCCATTCGCCCGCCCACAACAGGGACAACGCAGTGCCACCAAAGTGGAGCATTTACAATTGATTGCTTTATCCGGGAAGGGCTCATCGAGATTCATCCCAAATGAGGCAGTTTGTTTGTTGTTTGTCTCTTGTCCAATCCCCGGTTCTCACTACGCTCAAGTTGTTATTTCTCTCTCCTTCCAGATGTAGCGTAGATAGTGTGTGCTTTAGAGGACGGGTGCGGTGTTCCCATCAAATGTATAGATTGAAGTTT
Organism: Holocentrus rufus; assembly: GCA_900302615.1. Lineage (NCBI taxonomy): Eukaryota > Metazoa > Chordata > Actinopteri > Holocentriformes > Holocentridae > Holocentrus > Holocentrus rufus. Next base: position 11,279 of record OMLF01010313.1, read on the forward strand.
TGGACAGTGTAAACAGTTACTTTTACTTTCTAGGACACTGGCTCCTTATGTTTTTGGAAAAGAAACTGGAAAAGACATGTGGAGAGATTATGGACCCCAATTCCATGCAAAGTTAATATTCATGAAGGACCACCATCATGGTAATTTACTGTAACTAATGCTCAGCACTGGTGTTTGCATGAACATTTGGCCAATGCGTGACGAACCAGGCTATATCCCTCCTCACATTACCCAAACCTGAGAAATAAAATAATGCAGAAAAATTACATGAGGACAATTGATCATTATTAGCATCAAAAAGGGATTATTTTGCAGTTGTGACCCACAGGACATTGTTTTGCTTGTTGTTCTGCAGTGTGCACAGCGTCATTTGCCTTTTCCAAACCTATTAAGGTGAGATGGATGAAAAGAAACCGACACTGGTCTGACCGGACTGTAGTAATAGGTGATACATTCACTAGACAAGACATGCTGTATCGTTACTTCACTTCAGTTGTGTTTTACGGAGCAGTTTATCGTATTTAATGCTCCCCAGAGCCAGAGGAATGCTTAGGACTGTATCTACTGTTGCACTGCTAATTGGGTGAGTGAAACATTCAAACAAAGTTCACACACTTGCTTATGAAAAACAGGAAAGATAGACAAAGGCACCTTGTTATTCAAATTAATCAACAGTGACTTAAAAACATGCCATTAATGATGTAAAAAAAAAAAAACAATCAAAGAAATAAAGTATTAGAGCCAAGCTGCAGTCATAACACAAGTCAAAACAATGATGAACCCGTTTTTCAATTATTTTATAGAAAATGCCTTGCAGCGGTTGTTGTTTTTGTTTTTCTATTCTGATGATGATGATACAAGCCAGGGGAATGGGATATTTAGCAAGCTGACACTGATGGTATGGGCAACTGCTGAAAACTGCTCACATGGGAAATTGATGTGCAAAAGGGGAATGTATTTGGCATTCCGGGATTCTGTGCATTTCTCCTCAGTTAAAGCAATTGGTCTTCTATGTGAAACGTTTCATCCAATATGTCAGCACATGTAACTTCAATAAATTACCAATCTGAATATGTTACATTTTACATTTTTGACATTTTGAATGGCTCAGCATCAAACAACAGGTGAATGTTTAGATCCTTACCATTGTGATACTTACTTTAAAATGCTTGTTTTTTAAAATAATTTATCTGCATATGTAATTGAATCACCAACAATTTGGTGTAATTTATAACGAAAGAAACGGTGTCTTACATTTCATACATTCCATATTTTGTCCATATACAAATCACTGATATATCTTTGAGATAGTTTGACAAAACTGAGTCAAAATACACACCAAAACATCAACATTTTTTTCGCCTGCCCTCGCAGAAGCAGATATACCTGAATCCCAAGTGTACTACATCTAACTTTCCTGCAAAAAATGTGACTCATTTTGTAGTATATAACCAATTTCCTGTCCATTATTGGACCCATTCCTGTTCTCTCATGCTGTTCCAAGTGTCTCTTATTTTCAGTTCCTTCCTTCAGGAAATGTCTGGCGTCCTGACAGCCTGTGTGGCGTTTTGGGAGGGAAGAGGTTGATGTTTGTGTGATGAGCAGGGAGGCGGGGATGATGTGTGTGTGTGTGTGTGTGTGGGGAGGGGATGCCTGTGTTGACAGATTGGTGTGCCGCTGTGATGGTCTGAGAGAATCTCGGGGTCAAACGACAGACATCTATGGGCTGACAGCATCAGGAACGTTGTCTCTTGGAGGCCCTTCATCCAGGATGGTGGCATAAATGGGGGATGCATGGGTCAAGCAAGGGTTGTGTGGACTGTGTGTGTGTGTATGTTTGTGAAAGAGAGAGAGAATTTTGTGTTTTCCTGTGCATCAGGCCGCAGTAAGCTGATTGACAATGCAGCATGTAGTGACCCTCCTCTTACAACCAGCTCAGAAACTTGTCCCTCCCCAGTGTTTCTCATACATCAATTTATTTGTGGCAGCCCACCACAAATAAATCATCGCCCGCCACAAATAGATTATTCTATTTTTTAGTGTTGCATGTATCACACTCTCAACTACAGGTTGAGAGGGTGATGTTGAGAGTAAATATCAAGGCCTATAATTAGGCCTTGATATTTTGATGACATTATTCTGAAAGGTTTTGGAAGTTTCAATATTTTTATCAAATGGATTCAATATTAAAAAATAACTGTTATTTTTGCCGTCTTTTTCATTAAAGTGCTTCTTAGATTTAATATTGATTTTTGATTTGGCTTCTATTGATTGCAAAAAAGTTTGTTAAATTGCTGGCACTGCAGCTAGATACACTGTAGAGTAATAGTAATAGTTTGCATAATTTAAAATTTGATTACAGACACAGATTTTGATTAATGTGTACATAAATATTAAATTTAGGATACTGTGGAAGAAAAATTTAGAATAAAATAAATTCTTTTTTTTTTTAAATTTTGGCTTTGGTGACTCTCCCCCATCTCTGCTCGAAATATCAAGATAATATTGAATATAGAGACACTGAGAGACAACATTGTGAGCACAAAATGCTAACCTGTGTCCCACCATCTGTCTTTGCTGTGCCGTTCAATCGACTACATTTCTCGTATGTTCTTTTCAAGCTGTACGACGGCGCGACACCAATCGGAATCTTTTACAAATGAAATCTTCAACTTGGGGAAAGCTCCACAAGTGTTGTAACATTCATCTCCCACACCAGTCAGAAAACACTGCCAGCCTCTATGCCTCAAGAAAGAACTCCAATTAAGTAACAATCTGTTTCCTTGTAATTATATGTACCAGCTTGCTTAAATTAGGCTGAAACCCATTATAGAATTAGAACTTGAAATTAGGTCAAGAGCATGTCACAATGTTTCTACTCAGACGGTAATGGCAGTCGGGGACTAATGGTTGCAGCGTTAGTGGGGGGCTCGGGAGGTGTCAAGATGCCCGGCTCACTGGTGGAGACGAGGCCCCTGGAGTCGCTGGCACTTCCTTCACAACACTCCGGTCAAGATTCTTCAGACAGCCACAGAGCAGCCACGTCCACAAACAAACGCTTTTTTTCCCTTCCTCATTAGTGCACTCTGGTGAAATAAGAAAAGTCTACCCAAGAGTGGCTGGGAGGAATAGCGTGTCAACTCATGTTACACATTCTGCCCCTTTATTTTATTCCTTACCAGGGGGGGTTAAAAAAGCATTAAAAAAAGTGGCTTTAGTGTTGTGTTTTAGTTCATGGTTTTGGGGCTTTCTTTGTGCATGTCTCCAAGTATATGTATGTTTGTGTGCACATATGCAACTTCCTGTTTTGTGCACATATATGTCTGTTCAGTATATTAAGTGTCAAGGCTTCATATGTAAGTGCATCTTTACAAATGTGAGATTTGGATGGAGGTTTCTTTCAGCAGTCCATGTTGTCACGTAAGCCAAGACCAACGGACAGGTTTTATAGTTATAAATGTTCATCAGTGTTAAATATCTGGCTCTGGCATTGCAAAATATTCAACCTGAATAACAGACCTTTTACCCGAAGAACTCAGACTGCAAAGCGGCACGTCTTTTTTAGATGCCTCAGTGAGCACCTTTGCTCGCTGTTGCTCTGAAGGTCGAAGGGATGACTAGATCCTGGAATAGAATCAAGTTGCAATTTGTTGAAAAAGATTTGTGGATAATCTAATGAAAGGGGAAAGTGAGAGGAGCCAGAAATCCAGAACACTTTATGCAAAAATCCTGGAGGTTCCTCAGAGGTACCTCAGTGAATCTTTTATGCACTCCTTAGGTGCTATCTGCAAACTTTTTTTTTATTTTGGGACACAGGTTGTGGTTTTGGAGATTTAAAGGCACTTCTAAATGTTAAAGGTAAGAGCATCAATTGATTTTCTTTGCTGATGTTTAAAGGGGTCGTTAACTTGACCCATGCGCTTGGTGAGAAATCTATAGGAATGTCCACAGTTGGGGTTCATGAGCAAACAACTTCTGCAAGGATTTTCAGTGTAAGCATAGGTCCTGGAGGTTTCATTTTTTGAAGTAGCCTGCCACATGCACGTACACACACACACACTCAGGAATTCATACCAAGATCGTGCCCCTAAGAACATTTGGACTTGATATTAACCAGAAGTCACCCAAGTAACACCAGTGAAATAAAATAACTTATTGTTTGATTAATCCATTCATCCATTATATCATTAAAAGTGTTCTTTCTAATATATTTGGAACTACAGTTCACATTTTTCCTCACTGAAATAATGGAGCTATTAAATGTGTATAAGTTGGTATGAGGCAGTGGAGTTTGTCAAAGGCCCCAATTCTTGAGTCTATTCCTCAGCTCTTGCATTCTGCTCACTCTCGTTTTTGAACAGAAAGACTGTTTATTGTTGTTGTTTTGTTTTTGTTTTTAAGTGGCTGGTTTGCATGGTGCCAACAATAAATAAGAAGAAAGCTTGGTTATGCAGTGTTTTGTCATGTCCTGGGCTGGAGCCTTTTTCATCAGTTTTTCATTAGGTTTCTATTTCCAATTAGGTGCCAGCCTCAGTGGACAAAAGTGAGGCAAACAAACAATAAATTAGGCAAAGGTGCAACTAATATATCTGCCAGGACATGCTTCAGTGCATCACATAGCTTAGTGCCAGCACTATTTCTTCTCTGGGCATTTCAGGTTTTTCAAGATGACGGTGAAATGAAAAGCAGAGATAACCCTGCCAATTATGTACTATCTGTGTACCTCTTACACTGTCATGGTGTAGAAACAGTACAACAGTGTCACAGTATTTTCTATCTTTCCACAGTCTGTATTATTTGCATGAAATGCAGACTGCCTGCAGTAGATAGTACAAACCCATGCAAGGTTAATAATTATTAGTTTGCAGACACATATTGCAGCATTCTGTGGTTATTATTGGGAGTTGTTACCTGATTTCCTGCTTATCAATGCAACCAGCTGGTGCTTGGGCTTGTTGTCTCATGACAAGGCCTAATTGCTTCCCACATGTGGTTAATGTAAGTTCATATGGTCACTAATGAGAACTGTCATACAGTAGAGCCTCTTTTATCCAAACCTTAGACTCACGTGAATTGACAGATTTACCCATTGGCCATAAATATTTAATTGGAATTGGAAGGTTATTACAGTTTGGTTCAATTCTTGATGCACACAAATTAAAGCTGCTGCTGCTAGATTTTTAAACGTGATGGTTTTGCTGACCCCCTTGGGTCCCTCAGTGGTAGTGTTTCACAGATCTGCTGCAAAGGCGATACAGAGTCAGTGCTTAAGTGTCGGTGTACAAACTGAACAATGGAAATGGAATAAACCAGTGGGAGGAGACGGGTTGTTTTTTTTTTTTTCCCACGGCACCAGATGTGTTCATCAGGAGCCAAATTCAGGTCAGTCAGTTGATCAAACAGCGCTCTCTCACTGCTTGTTGAGTGACTCTCACTCTTCCGGTGTTAGAGTCTTGTTAAGCTTTGCCGCAACAGCAGCAAATATATGCATGAAAAAAAAAAAACACCAGAGTGATTTAGTAATAACAACTACACTGACCTAGCAAAACAGTTTTTATTGTCTGGGCTATGAACAAAAGCATTTGGGCTCATACTTTGTTACTATACAGAATAACAGCCAACCTTGAGTGTAGCAGTATTGCCATGTGGATTCATTCTTCTTGTTCATACACTGAGTGAGTGATTTAGTAATTCGTAGTTATTCAGGACTACAGTAAAGTCAGCTAAAGGAGCAGTTCATGGTGAACACACAGCATGAACTGAGTGTGCAGCATGTGCAACAATCTTGCACATTTACAGGAAATTAGGCAGCATATAGAATAAACCAATTTTCATGGTCCAATTTTTCTACATCTGTTATGCAACACAATCAAAATGAATTTGAGAAATGATATATAAGCTTAATGTTCCACATGTAGGGGGCTTTAAAGGTTTAAGCTCAAATGTTAGGGCATTTTCAGTCATGTTATTGAAAAAGCTTCAACCAGGAATTTCAGATAAATAATGTGGGCTGTACATGAGATTTTAGAAATTGTGTGCATATTCATGCATGTGTGTGCTGGGCATGCTGACTACTTAGTGTAGATAACCCAGTGTGCACATGTGTGTTGTGTATATCTTCATGTATTTTAGACGGTGGGGGACTTTGGCAGCACAAGAGATAAGCCATTTGTTTGCATTAAATGCATTGATATGCCATTTTAGCCATTATTATACAAATAGCAACAGCAGGTAATCAGCAATAACCAAGAATAATATCAACAAAATTTTCCTACTTTGTGTAGATAAAAAAGTCACATCTGGTCTGTTGGTTCTTAATGAACTAAGGCCATTTCTCAGACAATCACTGAACTTGGATGCATTAATGGCAGAGCTGCTGCACTCATAACAATGCTGGCAAAGCTACTTACAAAATGCTCAAAAGATTTAAAACGATGAACCAATCAACTGTAACTAATAGGCCTAGTTCCTGTGACGCACTGGCAGGATCACCTCTTTAACCATCTGTTCCTCCCACTCCTATTCCAAAAACTATAATGAATGAGTCAACATCCCAGCATAGTAGAGCCAAGACTGCGAAAAAACAACAAAAAAAAAAACACCCCGCTATGTGATTTGTTGGTTTAAGATCTACTCCCAGGTTCGAACAGACAAATTGGGAGGCATATGTGGGGGAAAATGAAACTTGTGGTTCGCATAGTGAGAGCGCATTTCCCCTAACCACTGGATGGTTCAATCCATGCCAGACGCCCCACATGCTCTCAGCTAGAGGAAAATAAATAAGCGCGAGGACTTGGCTGGAATACACCCCTAGTTCTTTGTATTAGTCCTATTAGGTGTGCAAAACCGACAATCAACTCCTAGTAGAGTGGATTTGGCTTTTTACAATTAGTAAACCTAATCCTAATCACATACTGAATTTTGTTTTTGTTTGTTTGTTGTTTTTTTGGTGTAACTTTTCATACTCTCACAATGTATAAATAAAACGTGCATGTACCAATGCACAGAATATAATAAGTAAATATCATCCCTTGGGATATTGTGATGGGATGAGATCCTATACTGTAGAAATTTGGGTTATGTAATCAAGTGGGCACCTTCCAGCATAGATTATTTGTTGAATCAGACCCACAGCATCACCACAATCCTTGGCTGTATATTCCAATATCAGTGAGTCACGCCATCTACAGTACATAGACGCTTAAAAGACTTAAAGGCACTGAAAAGACTTAGACCTAGATATACTTTTACACACCAAAGAGGTAATGTAACACAGTTATGTTGTTGTTTAAAGGCAATACTTTTCAGAACACAAAAATAGCATTGCTTCAGTAAACAATAGACTTATAAGAAAAACAAGGCCGACCAAACAAGTGCTTTTTCAGGGGTATGGCAAAGTGGATCATATGATGACAGGGCATTAAAAAGGAAGGTGCAAAGCTGACAATGGTCTTATTATCAGCGCTTGACAACATTATGTTTGCTGAGGAAAAACATTCAAGTGACATTGGACCCTTATGGTTAAACTGAGGAAAACAGTGGACCGGTTTAAGGAAAAATCCACCCTCAGATTCTCATACAGTGTTAGGTCTCAGCAGTGTAAGAAATTTAGTGTTGATGTTTTTGGTAGCTCAAAAGTGTCTGCTGTAGGTGCACTGGAAATATGTTTATGGGACATCACATCATGGGAATAATCAAAATACTCCAGCAAACCAACAAAATGGGACTAAAATGCAAGGCTCATCTTTTCATATCCTGTGGAGTCAGAAGAGTTGAAGGCTAGGCAAGCGACACCTACGCTCGAATTTAAAACAGCTATAAGTAAAAGCATTTACATTGCGACTAAGTTGCATTGCAGGGTTAGAGACAAGACCCACACACAAGGTCCGCGTGTTGGACCTTGTTGAATTTCATACTGCCATCACAATATCCCAAAGCATTATCACACATTGAATACCCCCCCAATATCGTGCAGACTTAGACGTGATGCCATTTGCAGTCGCGCATCGTTGCCAAAAATATGGATGATTCTGTAACACAGAGATTTTGGAGTGAATGTTGCTGAAGAAAGTCGGTTAGAGAGCTATGTCCATAGCTATTCCAGTTTGGCTAATGTTTAGACAGCATGCGACAAAGCACAATTGCAGCTGATGTAGTTCCGCCTGTCATGCTTTATATTTACGAGACCAAGCATGTCCTGGAGAATAGGGAGATATGTCAGTAATAGGGTCACCGAGCAATGACTCTGAAATTACTTTATATGCTTTTCCAGCAATCTCTCTCCTTTTCCTTTAGACATTTGTCTCTTTTCATTCTTTTCTTCCCCTCTGTGTCTGTCTGTCTCTCTCTGTCTTGCTCTATTTCTTCCTCTCTTGTGCGCTCAGAGACTTCCCTACACCCCCCCTCCAGCCTCAGTTTGGAGTAAAGCATTTCAAGAGACTGCTCTCAGAGATTTTTGTCCAACATTGCCAAACTCTTTCATAGAAATACAGCGGATTCACAGTTTTCCTTTTGTTCCATTAGTTTGCCTAGCAACCATTGACCCAGACCAGATCAGAGGCCCTCTGCCCCGTCAGCCACGCCTAAAGAGACGCATTTCAACTGGAGGTCTCTAATCACAGTTCATGCCCTTTCACATGACATCAGATTTGAGTTGAACCAAAGGGTTTCCCCTCTGGCCTGTTAAATTGTCTGCATGCTTGTTGACCTACAGTATGCAGGGGCCAAATCATCACTGAACATGTCAGATAATGACTCCTTACATTCTTTCTTTCTTTCTTTCCTTCTTGCTGGAGTTGTCCTTGGAACTTTTCTCATCATAATTTCGAGATTCTAAACTTCTGACTTTCCCTGTCCCTTTACATACACCTCAATTCCCTAAAAACGAACTCCCCCGCCCCCATCTATTACGATTAGGATTTAAAAAATATAGCCGGAAATGTTGCCCAGTGTTGCGTCCTCTACCTTGTTTCTCCCCCGGGCTTGTTTACGATGATATGAGCTTGTCAGGGGAGTCTTATGGAAAGATCCGTCGTAAATACCTGTCCTTTTTCCCCGCAACGAGGAAACTAAGGTGAACGCCTTTGATCACGATGACATAAGTGAATGAAATGAGGAGGAAATGGAGAGATGGCGATTGGGACAAATCGCCTCTAAAATTGAACATGACAAGCCTCTGATTGTAATCTCCATGTGGACTTTTGGGGTATGGAGTGTCTATGATGACAGGGAATATGAATGAATATGATACTCATTTCAGAAGAGAAACGTAGAGGGATTCTGACCTGAAGGCCCTCATTTCACGACTGTGTCGCTATGCACACACACACACACACACACACACACACACAGATTCTAAATGCCTCGCACACGCACTTGTGTATAAGTGAACATCAAGACATATAGCCTACTCAAATGCACTGATGCTTCACTCTCTTACTTATACAATTATGCATGCACTCAGACATTTTATTTCACATGTACACTACATCACCACAACAAAAAACACAATGCAAAACATTTTTATAAGAAATTATTTGCTTACACCACTAAGTGACCACTTCAGTTTCTCCTTTGTGGTTTGCCCAACCTGACTTCATGTTTACTTCTGGGTTTCCATTAGCCAGTAATTACCGTACTTTTTTTATTTTCTGGCAAAAACCATCAAAGTTCGACAGATTAAAGCTCACCAGTCAAAAATCAACCTAAACATATTTTCTAATCTTACTCTCATTTATTGGCTGGGCTTCTCGGGCAGCAGCATGCACAACAGATACAGAACTGGTCAGCTTCTGAAGCAATTGCCAAGAGACGCCACCCAAATTGTTTTCTCGTAAAAGAAAATCATTTTTAAAAGCATGAAACAGCACAGCTAGGCTAGTATTTTTCCATGTTCTTTATTTGCATTTTCCATGTTTGTTTAATTTTGTTTGGAAGAACACCCTCTAACACTTTATGCTACCATCTTTGCTATTATCTTGCATGGCACCAATTTTTCCTGAAGGAAACCCATTTCTACGTACTATTAAAGTGCATTCTCTTGTATGTGACCATTTCGACATGAAGATCATAATCAGTTGCAGGGAACTCGGTGTTCATAATTGTGTGGTGATAGCAATCTTGTATTTGTATGAATTATATGAATTTTATGAGTATATATGGTATGTAGATATGATGTGGTGTGCGTTTAAATTACAACTTATGCACCACATTTTGATAGGGAGGCCTGTTTGCGGTTTTCTGTTAACGACGGAAGATTAAAGCAGCCAGTAGTGTATGAGAAATGGGAAGAACGCCCCCACACCCGCTTCCACAGTACACACACACACACACACACACCGCACGAACGCGCACATTTTACCCTGTCCACCAGTGACCACTTCTGATTAAAGAATACACACACACACTCAGACACACACAGCACAGTTTTGGAATGGAAATGAGACGTGGCGCTGCTGTTTCCATATAAGCACCTCAAATGCATCTAATCAAACACATGGACTTTGTTATGCATTAAGAGATTTTTCCGCCTCTGTGGAGACTTTGTTCCTCGTCTCTTTTTCCCCTCCCTCCTTCTGATATCGTTAAACCAGACAGGGAGTTTTTGAAGTTCAAAAAAAGTGCTGTTCAAAGGCTAATTTCCCAAAATACAAATAAGCGGGATTTCAAAGATGATTTCAAAGACTAAAAAAGGCAAAGTTAACTTTCTCTGTTTTGTTCAGATAAAGCCTGGAGAGGATTTTTTTTTTGTCTGAATGACATCATTGTCTCTTTATTTTCATGTTTGTTTTATTTGTTGGTCTGATATATGTTGATTTCTGTCATATTCTGACTTGTTTTTAGTCCGTTCTTGAGTGGCCAAATAGCTTTATTTATGAGATTTGTTGCTTGAGGATTTAAAATGAAGGAGGCTTGGTGTTAAGACGAACTGTGGGTTTTGCTGACAACTGCTGTACTGCAGCAGTTTTCAATTTTGGTCTTTGGGACCCACGGTCTTGCTGGTTTTCATTCTTGCCACCCAATCAGGACTGTTTTACTCTTTGGATGTAAGCTGGATGCAATTAACTGCAATTAATTACCTGTAAGGACAGAAAAACAGCAGCACTCTGGGTCCTAAGGATGAGAACTTAAATGCGCTACCATACTGGGTGCATAAAATTCCTCCACCATTCCAAGTGAAAAGAAAAGTCACATGGGAATGGTATGTATCACTTGGTATCTATCACTTAATAAGTTTCTCTGTCTTCCACTCCCTCTCTATCTCTCTCTTCCTGTCGTTCTATAAGAGGGACAGCTGAAGAGAGTGCCTGTGATAACTGCCATTAGTATGCCACTAGTCGGGTGTTAATGTGCAGTTTCTCTGGGATGGCATTTTGCACCGTATTATTACTGCTGTCCAGATGTCACTGGAAGGGGTGGCTGGTTTGTGTGCGTGTGTATGTGTATGAGCCTGCACATGCATGTGTACAGCTCTTTCTGCTTCCCTCCCTCCCTCTCTCTCAAACAGTCTCACTCTTTCAGTCCACCTCTCTTCTTCCAGTGTGGCATTTACATTCCTTGTTCTGTGCAGAGCAAACTATCCTCAGAAATTTCCATGGACACTGGATAATTATGCCCTTTACTATAATTTTAGCTATTTTCTTTCTTCTTTTTTTTAACATCTTTCTGCTTTCATGTCGTTTCTGCTTCCTCTCTTTCTCCCCCTTTGTGTTTGTGTGAGTTGCTTCAGAAGTCTTCCTTACTATGTCTCACATACCTGTATGTGTTAACATATTAAAAAATATGCAGTCTGTGCATACGTGCACGCATTCTGTGTATGTATCTCTGCAGGACATCCATGTATGCTGCAATATTCATGCATATGTGTGTCTATTTGAATGTATATGTGTGCACGCATATTTATCGTCATCGCTACATGCAGCTGAGATGTTGGTCTATTAGTGAATGCCGTATTGTACTCTGTGGTCGAGCTAATCTGCTCCCTAATTGCTTGGACAGACAGGGAGACGTCCAAGCTCCATTTGGCCAGTCCATTTCACAGAGGCCTGTTTCCCCATCATTTAGCAGGTGAAGCACATTACACATCTGCTGAACTGAGTGGGGGGTGTGAGATCAGACTACGCCCGTGCCAATGGCAGCATTATGGCATTGTCTGGAAAATGACCTATCATTCACCTTCAGAAGATGGGAAGGTCGTTGGATTGCTGGCTCACTGTCGAATTATGAGGATTCATGAGTGTGAAAATTGCCACTAAATGTTAAGTATAGTTTTGCTGCGGTTGGTGAGATTCTCCACCACTTTGCTGCATTCCTACCACTGTCAAGAGGTAGGGATTTCGCAAATCAATACCAAAGATCAGTATTGGGGCCGGATCCAGGCATTTTTAAGTGATAGAGATCGGCTACAAAACGCCCGATCAAATTCTAATCAATATAATTTCCCTCTTCTGCCCATTTTATGTCAACTTGTGGAGATGCAGTGCTGCAAATCGGCACTTTTCACTACTCGCAGTAAACAACATGATTGAGGAGAGAAGCTCGATGTTGAAATGTCGGCCACGTGGGATTATTTCACTCTGCACACCGAAAACAGCTCAGCAGCTATGTGCAGTGTTTGTAACTTTCTCTCTAGAGAAGCCAAGAACAGAGCCTTATACAACACAACAGAAGTTTAAATAACGTGTTAAATAACTTTTTCATGTTTGTAAAGGTGTTCAATAAAGATATGATGGACGGAGTCACGATGTAGGCTATTTTTCTTCAAGCAGAGCAGCCGCTGAATGAGCTCAACCTGCCAATACTGGATTGGTTTTACTCAGTTCAGTGCATTCAGGTGTGTATCTGTATTATATCTATATATACAGTATATCTATAGATCTAAGATAGATAGATTAGATTGGGACTTGATATTGGCAGATGCTTAACACTGAATGACTCAGACTGGGATCAGGCGATAAAAAAAAGGGTATCGAAACATTCTTATCTACAGATCCTGTTTTACAAACCTGGTTGGCTGGTAAAATAGTAAAAGAGGCTGGTTAATTTTGACATTTAACACTGGTGTGTTAAATGTAGCCCGGAGATAATAAGGTTAGCTGCCTGCCCTGACACTGTGTGCTTGGCATAATAAGAAATATCAGATCCTTGATTGGGAAATGCGTTAGAAGTCAGATTTCTCTTATCAACATCACAATATCTCAAATATTTTCAGGGAAATCCCCCTTTTTTTGGCTGTCAGTAATCAAGCCCACACCACCAGGTATTTTGTTTCAGGAAGAGGCTGATGTTTTGTGATGGAGTGTGTTGCAACTTGCGCCATGCAATGTAACCAAGACAGATGAAAAGATTATTTCACAAGCTTCGCAAGCCAGAGTCGCATTTGCTGAGCTTTTTCTCGCTGTCTCGGAATGCCGATATGGACTCAGACTTGAGGCGTTTTATTATTTGGTGTTGCAATGCTTGTTAGTGGATCTGCGTTGTATTTGTGTGTCAGCTCGCATTAGGTGCTCATGCAAGAAGGCTTGTATGGAATAAGAGCATCGATATGAGCGATGGGTCTGCTCTGCTCTCAGACATAGCCCGGGGGCATTCAAGTTTCTCTCTCTCTCTCACTCTTGCTCTCTCTCTCTCTCTCTCTCTCTCTCTTGTGTCTGACTGATGGGCAGGATGTTGGGGAAGCATTCGGCTGCACAGTACACATCCACCCTGAAACTCTTATTTGACCAAGTCCCTCTCGCTCTCTTGATCACCAGTGGCTGAGGATACCCAATAACAGACTATTTCTCACTCTCCCCTGGCATTCAATGCAAGTACTGTACTTACTGCCCAAGGACTCATATTGGGAGCAATATGAGGCTGGGATAGAGTGATGTTGAGGGGTGTGCGTGCGTGCGTGTGTGTGTATGCGCGTGTGCTGTGAAAAAGAAAAATGGCACAATAAGATGCCAACTAATCTCACTACCAGACACCCACAAAGCACAAAAGCTCATCTCAACTTTGGTTGGCATCCAGGGCATCTCTCCCTTGCTCTCCATCTTCCTCTCTCCATCTCTTACACTCTCTCAGCATGTCAAGCCTGATGTGAAAGGAAATATCTGAGAGGGCAGAGGCAGCCCAAACAATGAGAGATACACAGGCTCCCCTAATTTAATCTTACGGCAGATGGCAAAATGTAACCTATGGCCCTGACAGATTGCTGTTTCGGTAAAGCCTTCTAGCACTATCCGGAAAAGTGAGAGAAGAGGAAGGAGGGGGGGGAGTGGATGTGGTTGAGAGTGACTGAAATGGTGGAAGCGAAAGACACGGGGAGACAGGAAAGCATCTCTAGACAAATGTCTCAGAGGGCAACAGATTGTTTTAGGGGATGGGTTGAATAAAAGCAAAAGATAGACCTAGAGATAGACAGAACAGAGTTTGAAAAGTTGATCCGCGAGCTAAGCCTGACAGATTCACAGAAGATCAACAATATGAACCTCTCAGGGTCAGACAGGAGGGGATGAGAGCTGAAGAAAAAGATATCAAGAGCTGTGAAAGGCTAATTAAGAGCAAAATCAGAATGTGCAATATGAAGGGAGATGAGAGGAAGAGTAGGAAAACAACTCAAAGCTAGATTCTAATTACTAGCAGGAGCCTCTGATCACTTGTCATCTGTGACGCAGATGATAGTACAAGTGAATGAGTTTAATTATGTATGTTATTTGGAAGGCTAACTCTCTCTATCCCACATTGGTGCTGTGTTGGGCTAACCTGATAACAGCTGACATTTCACTGCCAAGGGAGAAGAAAAACAATAAGAAGGAGAACAAAAAGGAGAGCATGAAGGGCAATTATGACCAGTGACACATCATACAAACTACAGTACAATACCCACTTCTGATTCTGAAGTGTTGTTTTCACTGTGCCAAAGTTTACTGTTGAGCTAACACGCTGTTAACAGTGTTACTCTCTCAGAGGTTTATGAGGCTTGTTTGAAAAATTATGCATTCCTTTTTGTTAAGCCCTATGGTCCAACACAGCCACAATTAAAAACATAATTTTGAGAACAAAAATGCTTGACAGCACAGTCACATGAACTTTTCTCCACCCTGGGTATTCTGAAATGCTGAGGTGAAGACAAGATCTGCAAGCACATGTGATGTTCTGCCTGCAACTGTAGTCATAATGCATAACCTACTCAATAACCAATCATTTAAGGACGGATGTACATAGTCGTCTAAATACATGCAATTGAACCTGCGCATACAGGACTACTGGTGTTAATGAAGTAGTAGGTTTCACTGGGAAGACATTACCATCCTGCACTGTTTTGTGTCTTGAGAAAAGCTCTTATCCTCTTCTCCAGGGTGCACAACATCCTCCAGAGCGCATTGAGCAGGTCGGCCTGCAACACCTGCCTCCACAACATCACATTTTGTCGTAGTTGTTGATTCATGTTATCTCAACATTGCGGCGTCGGGCGCCTCATGAGGGGTTTTGCAAAGACCCAGGCACACGGAGAAGAAGGGTAGCCATTTTGAATTATAATGAAGCGGTAATTTTCATAATCAGCCAGCACATGCTTGGAGGTAATTGAGTTCCATATTGCTGTGCGTGCACAAAAGCAGCATTTAAGGGAGTTAGGTAGGGCAGGTAAATTAGCTTCATCAAATGGCTACAGAGATAGGTTACATTAAGTAGATGTGGTACATGCTCCATCAGTAAATGTTTTTCTGCTTTAAAACAATAGTTTAAGACTTATCTGAGACCGTGGTTCACATCAATATGAATGTATTATATTCCACTGAATGATGTCTTAAGATGATTGATATCGATATGGTAAATTGTGCTCTGTAATTTGTTGATTTTTGTTATCTGACAGACTAGTGTTCACATCATGTGTGCTGTGGGCTCAAGTATTCATTTATCTTTTTTTTTCAATCCACCCAAACAATAAATATCTTTGCCTGCACATCCTTTTAGACTTAGATAAGTTTTCCCATCTCCCTCTTACACATTTTTTTTTTCATTATAGCTTTACAATTGACTTTGATAACTTAATTGGAATGAGTTGATATGATATTTTAGGGAGACATAAAAGAGAGATGCAATAAAGCTATTAATATTCTCAAATGCAAGCTCTGTCCCAATTAAATGGCTGTAGATGAAACCGTTTTATTTCTAATAGCAGGGCACATAGGGTTCACTCTGTATGGACTTATCTTTTTTTATATATATATTTATCCTTACAATTGCCATCACTATTTAGATTTAATAGGTTTTTGAATAGATCAAATGGAATGCAAGAGACATCTTCTCATATCCTTTCTTTTTTATAATGGCTATGGACATTGTCATTTATAATAGCTCAAGACATTTGGCTTTCTGCTGTGCACATTCTGTCTATTGTCAGAGACAAATAATGTATCTGGTTTACTCTGGAGGGTGACAAGGTGGCCTGTTGGTGAGAGAGAGAGAGACCCCATTCACACTTGGTTTTAACCAGTTTCTCGGATGATCCAATCGCAAGTGGACAGCAATAAGTACAGGTGTGAACAAGGTTCAGTGAGTCTTGGAGACGTGTTGTTATCAGGTCATTCATACCTCTTTTGGAGGTGGTCAGGGATGCATTGGAGGCGTAGCTTATGTAGTATGAACGCAGTGCAACCTGATGTGTCCCCAACAACACCAGAAGACCAACCAGTCACTTCTGTGGAAGGAAGTACAATTAGAGGTTATTTTTGCCATGAGTTGACAGTGTCTTACTGGGCACAGCTGGTTCAGAGAGAAAATGTCAGGTGGGGAATATGGGTTAAGTGTGAGGAGCAAGAACATGGGACGAGAGGGGGTTGGAGTGAGATACAGAGGAATCAAAGTAAAAATGAAAGGTAAGAAATAATTCTGACAGGTCTAAGGCAGATCACAAATCCTCTCAAAAGTGGTTAATCTAGAAGCATTTTAGACATATGACAATGCCAGATATAAGCAACGATCTGTCTCGCCCACTTGTGATTGGATCATCTGAGATGGATTTTAAAACCATGTCTGGACAGAGCCAGACTTGGCTTGCCTTTATTCAGAGGACCTGCATAACACCAAGCGTCCTGCTGAGGGGTCCTTATTTAAAGCAATGAATCTGTTCCAGCCTCAGAAGTGCTGCTCTGTAGCTGATCCAACAAAAGAACAAAAAAAAAATCCTCACAGGGACCAAGAAATATGACATTATTACTATCTTGTTGGAAATGTTTTTGAAACTCTGGGCCTCTCTAGTCTACTTGTCTTGGTTATGGGAACACAAGACTAGGTCCAGTGTACACAAAACAAGCAACATCAAAAAGTCTGTCAAGAGTCTTTAGCTCATCCTGGAATAATGACCCATTTAGCATGGAATTCAGGGTTATAGTTGGAGAATATTTTGTGTATCTGTGCATAAAAGACTATCATATCTAAAATAAGAATTCCTGTAAGAAAAGCTGCAAAGGACGAGTTCCATCTTACACAATATTATCAGCATACGAGCAGGTAATTACTTTTTCTTTCTTTGAGAATATTGATAGCCAGTCATGAGCAGGTGTAGAGGACTGATCATGTGTGTATACACTGGATTACTCTGGAACGGCGTATGAGTGATTGCCGTATCTATGATCAATATGGCGTCCACACATTCCATTAGGCTAGCGATTAGCTGTACCAATACTAAAGTAATGTATTATTTTTTGAGGATGATTTGGCAGCGTCAACAACATAAATCATGTTGGTGTTTGCATTTTCCATCTTGTGCTGTACAGATTTCATCAATTAAAAAGAAATGTATCTCACACAGCGTTTAACAAATGGGAAAATCCAAAACCAAGACATTGCAAAAAGTCTGTGAGGAGATCAGTGCTGTGTGAGCACTACGAGGCTAACTCAGAGCTGTCCCAAAAAAAAACAACAAAAAAAACATTTTTCATAATGTAACCTGTACTAAACCTACAAACATAGGAATAGAGTAGGTCAGACAAGAAGAATGCCATGCAGAAAGAGGTGCAGTAGGGGTGAAAGCGAGATGGTCAAAGAGAAATGGTAAGGCACAGTGAGATATCCTCCATGTTTCATGAGGCCTTGAACTGTTTCAGCCTCAAGGCTTGACCTTCACATACAGCACTGACAACAGGCACCAAAGCTCCCCTTTAAACTTTCAGTAGGAGCTGGGAAAATTTCACACACTCTTGGCTCTTGTAGCTTACTCTCACCATTGTCCGGCATCCAAGCCAGGTGTGAGCTCCACAGTTCAGGCTGAAGGTGAATTGAGATTTCACTCGCTGGCCAGAATCACACCTCTTTCAGTACTCTTTTACTCCCTTGTGGTGAAATGAATGCAGCTGGTAAAAGAGGGAGAGAACTTGAAAGTAAAGAAAAAGCTATCAAAGGCCTGATGGTAGCTTAGAGGTAAGATAAGAGCGTTTGTGACTGGAAGGTCGCCAGTTTGAATCCCAGACCAGAAAGGAAAATCTGGGGAGGGAAAGCAAATTAGAAGAGTTCTCCTTTCCCTGCACACCTACCACTAAAGTTCCCATGAGCATGGTAATTAACCCTTATCTGCTCAAGTGATACAGCAGTGGCCAGCAGTACAGTTGTACAGAGCTTCTAGGTGTGAATGTGAGGAGCTGTATGAATGTAAATCAGGGCAGTACTGAAAAAGTCTCTGTGGATAAATAAAAGCTCTACAAACCCTGTGTACATTAAGTCTGTGCACGCCTAAAATAATTACGGTAATGTTTTTGCCAAGTACTTCATAGCGCATGGGGGTATACCATGTATTCTATTTTGAAATAATTTGACAACTATTTATTACCTCCATCAAGGAGGTAAAACCTCTATCATGGGGGTAATGTGATCACCCCTGTCCATCCATCTGTCAGAAGGATAACTCAAGAGGTACTGGACAGATTTGCACAATACTTGGTGGGACAGTTGGTCATGAGCCGTTGAAGAAGAAATGAACTTTCAGGCCAATTGACCTCAAGGGGCGATGAGTGGAGCTTCGCAAAAACAGGCCTGTAGTTTTCAAACATATCCATATGAAATCACAAAACCCAGTGGAGAGGTTGGTCATGGGTCAGGGCAGCATTGAGCAACTTACCCCACTGATTGGCCCAGAGGGGCATGTCTCATGTCAACAGCATGGCTGTAAGGGGGTTAAGCAACAGCAAACAGTACTACAGTAACACCACAAAACATGGCAGGGAGGTTGGTCATGGGTCAAAGAGGCACTGATCAACATTCCCTGCTGATGAGCATAAATGGCATGTCCTATGACAACAGCATTCCATAAAGGGAGCATGGTTTAGTACAAACATGGCAGTAACTTTCAGCTTGACTCCCTTTTTTCATCAAATCTTCCCAAATGACAGGTTACCAAATCTTCAACAAACAACTTATTTGTGAGTCCATGTGACTTATGATTATAAGCCATCACTTGTAATTGGGTGATGTTAAGTCAGCTTTTCCACTGTGGTTCAAATGAAAGAAAACACAGCATGTACAACAGCTTATTGACACTTGTCATCAGCAGCCATAGTTTCATGGGGAGCGAGGGTTATATTTGTTCACCCACACCTAGAGTTTTGCTCTTTTGTCCACCAAGCAGAGGAGCACTTGAGCAGTTCGGATTTCAGTACTCTCACTTCAGGTGTTGAAAGAGTGGAGAGGTTTACTCTTTCAGGTCCCCTGCTAAGATGTTCCCAACCAGATGGGTGATCTTGTGAATAGGCCCACTTTTCTAAATAGTCGCTAGAACCGGTTGGAGGTAGACTTCAGTTTGGAGAAGAAGCAAACTTCTCAAAAACTCCCTGTCCATTGACTAGTAATGGTAGGAGTGAACTTCAAGGGTTTATTGTTTTTGATTAGATATCCACCATCTAAAAAAAACATTGAATGCTCTGATATAATGATTGGTATCACAAACAAAACAAATAATTACACTTCTAAGAAGATAATAGTTCACTTTAGGCACCGCTTGACGCAATCGGAAGATTTTTTACAAAGCACTCAATATCAAACTGCTCTCCTCTGCACAATGGCATAGCACTGGTATAACCAAATAGCTCCCAGGTATGTGTTTAAGTGCCCCTGTTTCTCTCACAGCTTTCCCAAGGCATAAGAAGAGTCACTTCTAACTCATCCTAATTTGGTTAATCGCTTATGGATCATCTCATTTTGGACTTCTGCCTAGGGCTGCACAAGTAATTACAAAACTATCAAAATCTCAATATTGACTACTGCAATTTCCAAATCCCAAAAGGCTCCAGTTTTTATTAAGAGGGAAATGTGCTCCAGAAAGCTTCCTGACCATGGAAATGGTACTTTGCAGAATTTGTGGCCTATAAATTAAGTTGCGTGTGTAGAGAAGGTACATTGTGTAGGATTTTAATTCAGTCGAAGACAGAATGGGATATAATATTCATAAACATGGTTTTTATTAGTGTATAAAGACCAAAAATGAAGAATTGTAGTGTTTTCATAAAGTTAGAATCTCTAGAAGTCTAGAAGTCTTTTTATTTTCAAAGTGCAGGTTTCGGTTTTATGTGGGCTGCCATCTTGCTTCGCCATTTTTCTACAGTGGCTCAGACAGGACAAACCAACCCAAAATACAGTTTGCAATGAACGCCTTTTAAGTGGCTGTCGGATGTGGGTGGCGCTTACACGCCAGTTGGTACCAAATTGCTGGAATTGCTACCAAAAGAAGAAGGGTAGGTTTGCTTCAGGTTGGGTTGCAAGATCGAAGAAAAATGCATCATACTGCAGCAAGAGCAAGTGATTTCTTGCTAATGAAATGTGGTTAATCTTCTGCTTAATTTATCACATGTGCAACACAAAAATTATAATTCCAAAGCCATAGTGAACACATGGAAATAAAGCTGGCTATGACAAAATTGATCAGCAGTGTGGTTATTACTGATGTAGACCTTTTTATTGTTCTGTATATCAATTGCATTGCTCCTCTGTATATTAGTATTCAAATATTGAACAGTAGCACTAGCAGCAGAACCATTTGATTAAATGGTACAATTTGCCTGTGTATAGAATATGTACAGTAGCTATAAAATGGATTCAATACCATGTTGAGGTTTGTTAGGGTGGAGGATGACCATGGTAGAGGTTTTATCATACAAAGAGATAGCATCCAGCAAGGAAGAGAAATGTAAAATAAGTGCTGTTCGTCCTTGACTGAAGTCTGCATGATGGAAAAAGAGTCTCCAGGCTTCCTTTAATGTTGCCTGCTGCATTGAATAAACTCTGTATACAAGGTAGGTATTCAATCATCTGTTGAAAATTAAATCTCCCCTCCATAATTTGCTTTATTTTCCTTATGTCATCACTCTTGCTATTCAGGCTGAGGGATATCTCAGTGGGGGTTAACACGACATCAGAGTAACTACATGACTGCAATGACACGGCAGCCAACCTGATGCCCCTCTTTTCTTCTTGCCTGCTAATATCCTGTGAAATCCAGCAAACTTAATTTGAGGGAAAGGAGCTGAACCTGAACTAAGCGGATTGAATTAATAAATGTATTTTCCATTTAACGGTTTGATTTCTCCAAAGCCTGTTTACAGCCTCCGAATGATCTGCCTTTAAGTAAGGCGCACGCCCAAATCTGCTTACAGTTGCCTAAATCTATTATCTGCGCTCCACCTTATGGCGAGTCAGTGACTCTGTGTCAAATGCGTGTGCATGAGTGTTTGTGTGTGTGCATGCATGTTGGCACACATGTGTATGCCATGATGCACAGATACACAGATTGACATGCACATCTGAGATTACCAGCAGTACAAAATAAAAGGATGTTCAGTCAAGATTTTCTTGTTTGTCAGTGGCTGAATAAATTGATTTTATTTGTAAACAAACAACGTTGCTGGAAGGCTCAAACATGGTCAGAGAAAAATCATCTGTGCTGTTTCCAGAGATTCCACTGCTGAAACTCATGAAGTTAGAAATTTAACATTTGAAGGATTCTGTTCCAAAGTTTATATATTGCTCTTGTGAAAACCTCATAACTCATAACCTTATAACTGTAATTTTTATGTTTGAAGTTCAATTAAAGGATTACACGGTCTTCTACGGGTTTGCATTTGTGCCAAATTGGTCCCCTTAAAAAACACAGCAAGGAAGTAAAGAATGTGTGACTTTCTTTTCCTTTTAAAAAATCTTACGACCCCTTAGGGCTTATGAATCCTTTTCAAACCGGATTAGATAAACTCAAAAATGCATGGTGGTCAATCTGAAAGCCAGCCTGTGTTGATCAGTTTATGTAAAATTAACATTTTGGACTTAAAAGGAGTTTCAGCTGATGTCTTTTGTAGAAAAATGATATTGAACCTGAAATTCACCATCCATTACAGTATATCATTGATAGAGATGAACCAATCTGTAGAAGTGTTAACATCTGCTCAACTAAACGCTTAAGAGATCTACTGTCCTTTTAATGAACCATCATTTATTATAGTTATATGCTAGTTAGGGTGTATTTTTTTTCTTTCACATTGGGAATTATTTTTGAAACAAACAGAAAGAACCAAATAACTGTCACATGTCAAGCACTAATAAAGCACAGTTATGTAATTATGTGTATTGAATATGTGTATTTTTGAGGGTTTCTACCTCTTTGTTATTTTTGAGGGAGGGGGTATATAAAAGAAAATCAATTTTATGTCTTTTCAACATTTTGATTCTCTTAGGTAATTGAAACTGCATGGTCCACAGCTTTGTTTAATATTAATCGAAGGTGCCCCGGACGCCAGAACTTTTTACAAAAAAAGCTAATTTGGCGCGCTGCTTCTATACAGACTTCATTAATTTCTGCTAGGTGAATGGAGACGAGATGGAGGCCGTGTACATTAAATCATATTCCTTCTTTTTCCTATTATGTTTCATGATGAGCATAATTATCTTACTGCCCCTCCCATTTATCAGTCAAAGCATGGGGCACAAAATAGATGGTTTTAGGGCAGAACAGACAGAAGAAATGTGGGATCAACATGGTTCATCAGCTTCGGTTAGGTTAGTGTTTTCTCAAGTACATTCTCACCTTTTTTCATATTATACAGTGTTGTAGACAATGTGGGTTTTATGTTGCCACTTGTATTTTTCTCTGAGAAGAGTAGTTTTGCAACAAAATGAACAAAATAAATACACTTCACATTGTTACATACAAGACATTGGACTCTAAACAGATGTTGCTGAGTCCTTAGATTTTACTACATTGATTCAGAAGCAGCCTATTGGAAACCTGTCCATGTTAGTTTGTAAACTTGCAGCAAAAAGTCTGCTTTCATGATGAAGCTGTGGAGGGGAATGGGCAACATTTAAAAGCTGACAGATCAATTCACCAGGTAGCTGTCAACGAAAATGTTGCACAATCTATCCAGGTTCAATTCTGACCTATCCCTGACATTTTCAGACACAACCACTCTAACTCAGTGTTTTGCAGACGTTGACTTTGTGTGGGTTATTTGTCAGCAAAATGGGCACACCATCAGCTTAGGGGTACTCTTGGAAAGAAAAATAATAAAAGGATGCCTGAGATTGATCTAGAACAAATGCATTTGTTCTTGCTGTGACCATTAAATGCCAACAATATAGTGACTTACCAGAGTTGCGTGTCAAGCTACGGCCTTCTGAATGTTTATGAAGATGAACTTGTAGCCTCATAAAATGCATGTCAACTTGATAGTAGATTATGGAGCGTGGTATGGGAAGTGTAGAGATATGATGTGCATATGTGTGCATGTCTGTGTGTGTGATCACCAAGCAGGAGTACTGTTTTATGTCCCGTTTACGAGCCTGTTAAAAGGTTTCTCTGCATCAGTATATTAATGCCTCTGGGAAGATGCCAAAAGCCAGCACAATCATCTAATACAGCAGTGTGCTAGTGTATTTGTTTGTGGCTATGTATATGCATGTGTTTCTGTGTATTTGTGTTTAATTGTATGCTTCTTTGTGCTTTTCTAAAACCACATATAATGCTAGGTCTCACCTACTGCTCATGTGCCACTGCATCCCACTGTGGGTCTGTGAGCAGAGCTGTCCATGGTCCTGAAGCTGCTGTGGTGCTGAAACCTGAGGGAATATTCTTATGTGCAGTAATTCACTGTGGGGATTTATCTTTCACTAATCTATTCACATGATTCATATTACATTTTAGATTTTGTGCATAATGATGCACAAAATCAAAACACATTTACTGGAAGACAACAAAAAAACCCTTTTCTCCTTTGTGCTCGCTCTGTAGTGTATTCCAGTTTTAACTGTGAACCATAGAACTGGACTGACTGACCTTCTGAAACTTCTCCCTGACATCCGTCTGTGCAGATGTCATATTAAATTAATACCTTGGGCTCCATGTGAGGTTAAATCAAGTGGAGAAAATATGAAAATCAACAGGAAAGTTAAAAAATGCTATTAGCAATTACATCTTGTGTGACTAGGCCGCAACCTGTGCATGGATGATTTGACAGCTCTCTGGAATGAGTCTCATGCTGAAGAAATCAAACTGTCAGGGAATATTTTTTACTGCATTTTTCCTGTATCGATAGCAATGGTTAAGTGTCATGAAATGGTAACATTAGCAGATAAAAACATTTTGATATAAATTATTTTTATAGATAGTCAGCAATTAGCAAATACATTAACAATAAGATTGATGTACAGTGCATGCCAACAGTAGAATAAGTGGATATTTGGATTGCCATCGCTGTCAGTTTAGCCTGTTAATAAAGTAAGTGCAAGGGACAACAAGACAGGTTGTCAATAAAGGATAAAGAGGTAAGGTTTTCTGTTTTAGCACTAAGGGGAAATTAAGTGCAGAGGCAAGTGCTGTTGGGGATGGAAGGTTGTCGGGAGGAGGGTGTGAGGCGTAGCCCAAAGAGTGGGTTTTTAGTTTATGAAAAAAAAATGGCCAGTGAATTTTCTGTGATGAATGTTCTCAGAAGAATCCTCAGCCAGGAGTAACCAAAAAGGTCTTCCTGTTTCTTGGAATGGAAGACAACACACAAGTCCCTCATAATGCATCTGTCCTTCATACAAATGTAACCATGAATTAGGGCCGCAGCAGCCTCTCCGGTCTGTTTTTCTTTCAACGACTGGCAAGTGGGACCGATGCAACATTTTTTAACCTACATCTATATCTCTGAGTTGACTGGCTGCCTTTACTACATGCAGTAACGTAATATTTACCACTGCACTTTGATTAAAATGCTTTATCAATCTCAAAGAAAGCACAGAAAAAATGTAAACCGACCAGGGAACAAAAACAAAACCAGATCTGTTGATTGAAGAACTCCTTGCTCACCTGCTTCAAACATGATGGAAGCAAATAAACACAAGAAACACCCACACCAGAAAAGAACTCATGTTTTGCCAGCTAAAGGGGTCACATGGTCTTGTTTCAAAATCCTTATCCATTCTTATATACTATTATAAACATCCCTCTAAAGCACAGGAGATTTATATAAGAAACTGTGAGATAAAATAAATAGTCTTCAGTCGCTCTGGGAGACAGAATCTCACTGTACTTCTATACTTATGCGTATGTGATGCCAGGCAGATATAGCATGGAAGACTGCTGATGGTGTTGACAAGACGTGTCCAGATATACCTAGACTCTGTGTTGCCAGGGTTACAGCAGGCTGGCTCTGTGTAGTTTGACACCTCAGGAAACTGTGTTAAAAATCCCTCTGACTAATTTTGTGCAGTTGAATAGTGGATGTTGTGACACATCTGTAATGCATACAGATTTGGGATGATACTAGTTCCTTTACGTGCATGTTGGAAGTATTGTTTTTACTGTATATACAAGTTAGTAGGACATGAATGCCCCCCTCAAAGTCATAATTCCATGGTGGAAATATTGCTGAAACTGGAGTTTTCATGATGGCAGACATGGTTGTTTTCTACTTTGACAGCAGAATCTCTGCTCCTCATTACGCTGCCACAGTAGAACACAATTTTTTGAAATTTGGTCTTTGTGGTTGTATAAAACCCATCGGAAAAAAGCAGCTTTTTAACACTGTCCATGATTGATGCTTTCAGGTTGCTATGGTTACCTTATATTTCCAACCAGGGCACTTGAACCCCAGTCAAGTTGGAAGCTTGTATTTACCACATGGGATGCACAAGCCTCCAACATGCACTTTAAGGTGTTCACAAGTAATGAATAGCAGGTGTAGAGGACTGAAGGTTGCAAAATTGTGAGCCTGCTGTTTCCACATTTTACTTAAACCAAACGTCTGTTCAGTTAGCTGTTGGAGGGCATTTCTGTGGACTCAAGTCACCTTTTTAGTTAAGTCTTTAGAGATCCAGTCCTGGGGAACAGCATTCAACCTTCCCCTTGCACCCTCACTGAATTTTCTCTGCTGAAATCCGGACACCTTGCATCATGGCTGACAGATTGCTAATCATGCACACCTGTTTTTAGCACACCTGTTTCTCATGATATATGTATATCACCTCTGTTTAGCCTAGCCGAAAAATCTACTTACCCATTCATAATCAATTCATTCAAATCAATAGATATTTGGTGCAGGATACACAATACAGGCAATAAGCTTTGGTCTATCCATTTCTTCTAATTAATGAATGAACCAGAATCATGGTTCTCCTGGTCACAAAATATTCTGGCTCCCCTATAGCAACACACTTGGTAGCCTATTAGTGCACTGCACCTGTTTCTCATTGCATACTATATGTAAAGAGCAGTATGATATAACTGCACAGGTAAATCCTGCAGAGTTTAAAGTCTTCCTATTCCTTATTTGAGAAGACACTCCAATGCAAATATGGCACAGCACAGATGAGAGAAAAAAGTCCATAATTTGACCATCTGCAGTTTTTTGCTAAGTTTAGTTTTCTTAGTTTTTCTACAATTATAAAAGGCTGCTCTTACAAAACTGTGTTGACTAAGTTCTTTTTAATTTATTTTATTTTATTTCATTATTATATCCGGTTCCATCAAGACAATTATGCTACTGTTTCTTGAAATTATTGATGGTTTTCATCCACTTGCCCAGGTTACTGAAATTGTGTAAAAAGACTATTTATTTTCCACAGAATATTGCATATTTCTTTAAAGATGTCCTTGTGAATAGTCCATTAGTGCCACAGTGTATTTCTTTAAAAGCCACATGCTTTTCATGTTGTTAATTGAAATTCCACAAGGTCACCACCAGATTTGAAATGATTTGTTTACAACAGCTTGAGGCAAAAGATTTGACTAATTACAGCTTCGCCCTGGCCTCGTTGGGAGATGGTACTTGGTGCTTGTGAAAGTTGAAATGGCTTAAATGGAAAATGTACAAAGGGACACAGCAGTTTAGCTGTATCAAGTGAAAAAATTTCTCTCAGTGAAAATTCATAACACACATCTTTAAAGTGGGTGGTGAATTTTTAGGAGTTCGTAAGGATATGTGTCCGTGGGTGTGCATGTGCGTTTATTTTTGTCTCTCTCTCTCTCTCTCTCTCTCTCATTCTCTCTCTCTCACTCACACACACACACACACACACACTCATTCACTTGTTCTATGGGACTGCATAAATATGTGGGAATTAATGTTATGCCATTCATGAACAATATTTGCCTTACAATTTAACTAATTCATCAACTACACAGCCTATTGACTTTGATTCAAATGCATTTGGCTTGAGGGTATTTGGTAACACTGAGCACAAGATTAATTAATAAGATATCACACCCTTGCCATTTCAGACAATTTACAAAAAGGTTCTATCTGTTATGAATCCACCATCAACATGTTCACATATTTAATGAGTGTGCTAATTAACCGGGATGATAGCATGCACCACATTGTGAGCGTACCATGTTTTGCCCAGCAGTGCAAACTTATTTGTTTCCTTTCTTATTTATTTATTTAGCTGTGCACATATTTCCTCCCAGGAGAGATATCTGAAACCTTTGCTGGATCCCTATCTTTGCCTCTCCCAGAGGATATGGCAGTCTTCTAATGTTTTGAAGTTTTATCTGATTAAGAAAATGAATTTCAGGCTGCGTTTCTCAACACCAGTGGAAATTGGCTGTCATATTTTCACCCTAATTGCAGGTATGCACTGTTTAGATGGATTAGTAATTAGAAGAACATATCAGTTTATTTCTTACCTGGTGCCCTAGGTGGATTTGTGCAAGCTTGATGAGTCTTATCTCTTCAAAGAATTTAACACTGAAAAATATTAATGTGAAAGCAACACTTACAGTGCCTTTGAGGCTGCAAAATAAATGAATACATGAATACAGAACCAAAAAGTGGTTTAACCTTTTTTTATTATTATTATAAAGTGTGTAGGTAAGTGTGTTCATGCAGACTACTTGAATTACAAAGGAATAAAATGAAAAATCTTTAAGCTTTATCTACCATTTGCCAGTCAAACTAAAGGCTAAAAAAATCTGGCTTGAAGATTCAAGTCAAGCATTGATAGGTACACATGAAATGGAATAAGTAAGGTGCTTCAACTCTTGTTCTTTTTTGGGGGAGGTGGGCGGAGGGGGCAGTTATTGATGCGTAGATCAAGATGGTGTTGAATACCAAAAAAAGGAAGTAAGATTTCAGCGGTTTCCCTGAACTCATTCATTTTTTTTTCTCCTAGTTACAAGTGGCAGCCTCTACACACACATCATTTTTATATTGTCATACTGACCTCAATCCAATTACTTACATTTCATAAGACACCACAGAGGTTGTAAATGTCATCGTATTTCCATATCTGAAATGCTATCCACGCACCCATTACATGTGTGTTGGGCAAGGAAGCAATAACATAGCCAGGAATTTTCATAACATGAATGTGAGCTTTTACAACGCAGTGCATTCAAACAACATTTGAAATAGCATCAAACAGCATGAGTAATGAGTGATGAGTAATGGTTTTTATGTACGCTGAGGCCTTACAAAGTGACATGTGGTTCATTGGTTGTGACGATGAGTGTTTTCAAGCTATAAATGGACTGTTCTCCCTCAGAAGAATAATGGATGGAGTGGGCCTTGTAAAAGGAGTCTGGACTTTGTTACTGTAGGTATGTGAAATGACATCAGTAAGAGAGCCTGGATGAGGTCTCTTAAAATTCAAAAAGAGAGGCAGTGGGCGGCTGAGACAGAGAGGCAGAGCCGGAAAAGAGAGTGTGATATGATATGCACAGGAGAGACAAGCAGGGGGCTTCGCTGCCACGGTAACAACGATTTACCACATGTAACGGATGTAGAAGCTGCAGCTCATGGGCTCTCCATCGCCTGTCACCCTGAGGACACTGACAGGCGCCTGGGGACAGAGGAGGGGATGGCAGTGGGGAAAAGCGGACCAGAGGAATCGGGAATGTAGGCGACTTGACAGCCTCATGTCTGGTCTTGTCTTGAGTGAATGTGGGGAATCGATGAAGGTCACATCCTCAGCTGTGTGATCAGTGTCCATGTGAGTTCACTGTTACTTTCCCAACAAAGAAATGGAAACAGGTAATCCAGAGTAGTCAACTATGCCTTTGCCACAATGCCGGCAGGGACAGAGATATTGTTTGACATGTGCATTCCAGACAAAATTAAGTATAACTCCAATGAATGTACACTGATAATGCTTCAAAATCCAGCCAACTGGGCGCTCGTGATAATGACAAGCAGTTCATTTTGTCATTACAATCAATGTAGATTAGATCAAAGAGTAAATGTAAGGTATTTAAATGACAATAAATCATTGGAGTTTTGACAAGAGACCAGTGGCTTAACAACCAAGTGTGATTCGGAGTTAGAGTCTTACAAAGCTTCCGGGAAATAAACAAGACACCCCTGACACTTGCACCATCTGTTCAAAATCCAGTTTTCTGTTAACACTGAAAACCTTTTCCTTATGGGGTCCTGCAGTTTCTGTGACATGGGCAGTACAAAACACCTGCTGCGATGGAAAGAGCAGAACCAAGCAAAAGAGGTGGTGAGGAAGGGTTGAGCTAATTTAAGGGGCGAGTGGGAGAGTAGGTGTGAAAAGAAATAACTTCAGAGGGGAAGATTCGGGTCAAATTGATGCAAGGATTCAATAAGTCTGTTGCCAAGGATTAGCTGTTAAAGAGTTAAAGAGTTATAAATGATGGAACTGCTCTGAAGTCCTGATGTGGTAAGTATGATTTCAGCTCAATTTAAGTCATAGGCTTTTTTTTTTTTCAACAAGTAAGGGGTGAGCAGGCTGAGAGAATGATTCAAGAATGAAGAACATATTGGATCTCGATGGGGCAAAGGTTTTGGGGGTCACTGGGGTTGAGGAATTTGACAGATCCCAAAGATTCAGTGGTAATATGAAAAGGCTAGAGGCTTGAAAAGACGTAGAAAGGCCTTTGGTGCAAGAGACTAGACATTGGCAATCCAAGATGAAAGGTCGAAAGGTTTTTGGGAAGGCTGGAGCAGTTCAAGAAGAGGGCAGAAGGGGAAAGGGCTCTCTCTCTCTCTCTGTAGGTAAACCGCCCTTTGCCTCTGAGGTCTATTAAATCTTGCTATCATCTCAAAAACAGTAATCCTGCCAAGCGACTGGAACCCTTCAATCTCTCCATATCTCCAACATCTTTCTGCAACAGACTCATGATAGGAAGGGAAGGCTGGGACGAATTTTATTTTGCAGGAGGCTTGTTATTCTGGTTGAGCCGCAGAGCTTTTCATTTCAGTTTTGATTAAGCCTTTATTATGACACTGGCATCAGAATGACTAATTCCCATGGTGCGAATGTCATGTTGAGCTCACACACCATGATGTTCTAAACTCATTCTACATACTTTGGTTTTGTAACATTGAATAATATTTTACATGCTGTGGACATCCCACCATGATGCTTAGTATCTCTGCTGCTATCCAAATTCACAGATACAGAGGTGGACACCTACAGTGAGAGAGACAGAGAGGCCAGAGGCCAGACATCCTCATGTCTTAGTACTTTTTCCACTAACAAGAGCTTTCAAGGACACAGTTAATTACCTCTGCCAAGGAGGTGAAACCTGTGGCAGGGGGGCTATGTGATTGCCCGTCCATCCAGCAGTCTGTCCGTTCATCAGCAGGAGCAACTTAAAAAGGACTAGATGGATTTGCACAAAATTTGGTGTGAGGGTTGTTTATTGGCCAGCGAAGAACTGATTAACTTTTCAGGCCAGTCAGCCTTAAGGGGTTGAGACTTATCAATGGGCGGGTTTTAGTAGTTTCCTATGGGTCATGGGTCAAAGCAACACTGACTACCTTTCCGTAATCGTTGGCTGAAAGGGGCATGTCTTTTGACAGCATTGCCTAAACAAGGCAGGGCTTAGCACAAACAGGTCTGTAGTTTCCAAATGTATCCATGTAATATCACCAAACCTGGTGCGGAGGCCATGAGTCAAAGCAGCACTGACCAACATCTCCCAGTGAGATTGGCTAAAAGGAATGTGACAGTGGCATTGCCAAAAGAGGATGTGACCACAGTCTGATGCATTGCAAAAGATATGTTGAGCATCTCTGCCGTTCCAGATTTCCCTTCCCCAGACAGTCCGATGCCTCAACTCTGCATCTAACAAATTAAAAATCAGAGGCATTAAAAGTTTTCTTGACTGCCAGTGATATTTGACTCTATCCCAGCAGCTCTCCTTTTTTTTAAGGAAAAAAATGAAGCCATCCTCTGTTGACAATTAGCCAAATATGCTAGCAGCCCACTGATGCAAGAGGGCTATGCTAAGAGACCGAAAGCAATGTGATGACCATTTCTTGTTTAATTGTGCATACATGATCAATAAGGCCCACACTGTCTCAAGGAAATGGACCCCATCTAAAGCCCCCCTAATATCCTCCCTGACAATAATTACTGGCCATTTCTTGAGCTGTAGCAAAGGGAGGGAAGTCTGTTGAGTATTTGCCTGCCACAAGGTATAGAGCTAATTGCACCCTCCCTCTGGTTGAGAGCTCATCTTGGGAATGTAATGCAGCAAGCAGGCAGATGGAACTGCTGTAAATGGTGCATTTTCAGAGTTTATGACTCTGACCATGAGCAGCCCTAACTGACACTGATCAATGGCCAGCTGTACCTTCTTAAATGAAATGATGTCTATGTTCTCCTTCACCACAAAGTGGTTATTCTCACTGACAAATCTTCTGATTGAATTAATGATCAGATACAGCTACATCCAGCTGCCCTCCTGTTTGCCAATTTACTGCCTTGAAGGTAAATCAGCCTGGTGTTTGAAATGTCTCTCATGAGAGCAGTCCAGTCATTCTTACAGCCTGTGAGTTTGAGGATATTCAATTGTTCAATGGGCCAAGTTGCATACATCTTAATGGTAGCAAATTGACCATTTTGTGGACTGGTTGGGCTTTGGACCCACTATCTCCTATGGTGCAGAAATCATTGAAAATGCAGTTCCAGTTTTAAGCTCTGCTCTCTTTGTGTACCTGTAAAACACCTGTACAGGGTTCCAGGAACAGTTACTCAAATTTCATAAATACGAGTTGGACACATGGCTTTATAGGGGTTGATTGTGTATGGGTGTGTGTTTGTAGTTTTGCAGTCCAGCCAGAGAGGAAAGGATGCATTACTCACCAACATTATTAGGCATCCCATGTAAAATATTATGTCATACTGTTTTATTACACCTGCTGTTATTTTTTTTGTAATTTTGAAATCTGTTCAATGATGACATAACGAAAAAACAAATCATCTTGGCAAGAGTTACCGCCAGCACCTTCTCAAAACACAGTTAGACTACATGTTCCTGCTGGCCTTGTTTTAGTGACCTGTGCCCTGCAATGCTGGCTTCAGTTTAGACACTGTGCAGCAGAAACTAAAACAGGCATTTGCAAAAGTTTGCAGAAGCTTACCTCTAACAGCATACACAAAACAATGATAACAAATGCACATCAGTAAACATGTTATCCTCCATGAATTATGCACAGCCCCATCTGAACCAATCAGTAACAAATACCTGACCTTGTTTGTACTTATCATCACTGTCATTTTGAAATTTTGAACAAAGTGGTGACATCCGTAATTTCCCCAGTGGTGCCTGAGATCACAAGATACATGGCAAATGAACAAACAAGTGAAGCCCCTTCTTAGACCACCTGGTGGTATAAATGCCGCAAACCATTGGTGACATCTCAACATTTTCTGAAACTTGATCAGTTGCTAATGAGCTCACATATTAAATAGATGATCAAAACACAATGAAAACAATCCATAAGGAGACCTCGGCCACCATTTCATCATGAGTGACAAAAACGTAGAAATCTTAATAGGCACACTACGCCTCAGGAAGTCCAATTTGTTGGATAATGTCAAAAAGAGAACAACACAACCACCAAAGTCTTTAGCTCTCTGCCCTTTTAATTGTTGTTGGGCCCTGCAGTCATATGAATGCGTGGCATAAGACTTGCATGAAATGAAAAAAATATTGACACTACGTAGAATACAAATAATATCAATCTAGGATAAGGAGAAGCTAATCTACAGTAACAGAGCCTTTCTCCCAAATTAAATGTTAGAAAGCATTTTCTGCTCTCTATTCTCCATGGTGATCCATTGGAATGCACAATACGTTTGCACTGGAATAGTATTGCCTTGAGTGCAGAAAGTAATGCCGAGATTAGCCTTAATTATAATTCCTGTCTCATAACCTCCAAGTATCCATTTTCCAGCCTTTAGTTTTTGATGTTTCATGCTTAACTTGTTACTCACGTCACCAAACCTATCTAATCCAGTCTGATAGAAATCAACAGCCTAACAGGGAGAACATCTGCACGCCACGACGACTTAGCCATCTCGACTAGAGGAAAACATACATGGTTGTGTGCACAAACACGCGCAAGTATGCATGAGGTTTTTGTAGAGTAAGTAACCTTTGGTTTGTTTACCATGTTGTTACACATCCACAACTCATTTCTCATTGTGCACACAGTCAACTCATCTGAAATGCACAGCTATTCAGTTATCTAATTAGCTCACAAAGTCCCTTCATAAAGAGCTATCGATCCTCATCCCTGTTGGGAGGGAGCCGGGAGACTCAGATATCCCACTGTTTCCTCATGGTCTATGCACCGTGCGCACACACACAGAATAACACCAACAGTAACTGGAGAACATGAGATTAAACGTGATATCTGAACACAGCCAGTGTCTGAAAGAACCAGGTAATTTATAAAATACTGGTGCCATGTTCATGTTGTTTGTTTTTGCATTTTTAAATATTTTCAACATAGAGTTGGCTAATATGGTTGAAATCAATATCAAAGTACTCATAAATGATTTTTTTCAATGTTTATAAATTGTATATCATAATATGACACATTTATGCAAAATCACATTAAATAGTCAAATTAATGTTCATCCTATTGAACTGGAAGGGAATGTGATGTCAAACAAAACCCTACAAGTTTCAAATAATGTTCTTTGAGATATTTGATGCCTAATACTTTCAGTTTTTCAAATTGTGCTCGTTATCAGTTAGACAGCAGAACTGTATTACAAAATCATCATGAAATGATTCTATTGAAAGAAAAACCCTGTTTGATTTTCACGATTATATTCATGTTTTTGCTCACACACAGGTGCGTCTGTCTGCACACACAAGAGGACCCAAATATAAACAAGAAATACACAGACCACCTTTCACTTTAGCAATGCATTTTCATCATCAGATGTTTGTTTTGGGGCAGTTCAGCATATAATTTTGGTTAGTAGACAGCTCTTGCTTGTGTCGATATGCTTTAGTGAGAATCCCCTTGTTGTAGCCAGGTGCCTTTGGAATTTGTGATCCAACGACACCAGCAAGCCCACACGAGTCAGACCCAAGATTTTCTTGTGGTTGAAGCCAAGCGAAATGTTGTTTGTCTGGGCCTGCGGCCAAGTCTTCCATTAGGCCTTTGGCCCAGGTGAACAGTAATTAAACAAGGCTGCCGCTGAGTCGGCACTCCTGGCATCACCAGTGCCTCTGCATTCACATTATTTTTGTTTACGTTGCGCTCTTCTCCTCCTCTCTCCTGTTGTATTTGTTGTCAAGATCTCAACCACGTCTGTGTGTCTTGCTGTTTTTCATTTAGGTGACTAAAAAGCCCTTTTAAAAGGGATTCATGTTGGTCAAAAGCAAAAATAGTAAGAGCTGATAGGTCATGCATCAAAGACAGCACCTCAGAATAGCAGCATCAACAAGGTCAGTCATGTCTAATAGGACAAGGGGAGCCACAAATATTTACACTTTGGGCCGAAATAAGAAATTGCGCAAGGGAGAGGGAGCGAGGCGAGACAGGGATGGACTGAGAGATGAGGAGGATGAGTGTCGGCATTTTTTATTGTTGTTTGATTCTGCCTTGCTCTGCTCCTGTATGCCGGGGACGAGGAGGCAGGGAGGCAGGCAGGGAGGGGAAAGCAGGGGGGAGGCCGGCGTTTGAGAAAGAAGCCGAGGGAAGAAGATGATAGAGAGAGGAGTATTTCAACAGATGAAAAAGGTGGGATAACAACCGAGAAAGGAGATAAACAAACAATAAAGAAATGACAGACGAAGAAATGACAGGAAGAAGGAGAGCCAGCGGTGGAGGTTTTAGCAGCGGCAGAGGATGCTTTCCCACTTCCCTTCTCCCCTGCATCCTCCTGCTCACCCCCCCTCCACCTCCCCCACCCCTCTTTCCACTTATCCTGCTCTCCTCGGCTCTGAGCCCACATGACTATTGGTTAGCGGGCAGCCCCAGCAGCAAGAGAGAAAAAGACAGAGGGAGTTAGAGGGAGGGATAGTGCTGAGGCTGCAGCCAGAGAAGATTACAGAGCAGGCCTGCTGATCGCTCTCTCCACCATTTTCTCTCCTCTGCACAGGGATGAGCCTCTCTCCCTCTCTTTGATCACACTCACACCCAATGGGATCACACAGGTAGAGAAAATAATGAAGCCCCCACTACCACACACTCATGTACACACATTGTAACCGAGGCATTGGTAGGAAATCAGATTGCACGTGTGCACCGGGAGAGGTTTGGGGCGACAATATTTATATCTCACCAAGGTGTGCATGTGGCTGAGAGTGACTGGAGCACACTGAGATTAAATTAGAAAGCGTGTGCACACATCCATGGGTGATTAGACTGATCCCAAGAGCTGGGTGTAATGCATGGGGGGGCATGTGACAAATATGGAGCCGCGTCAGCGTTTTGGCCTCTCATTGAGACCCTGTCCTATTGATTAGCCCTACTAAAGTCTTGATTGAAATTACAGGGAAGACAGCTCCTGTAAAATATTCAATAGCCAAGCCCCCATCAATTACACAGAATAGAGATTGTGCAGGGAAAAGGGTTCTTGTGTGCGGATTGATAATTATGTCGTTCGCATTGACTGTAAGTTGTCCATTAGGGCAGAGGCGTTAATCTATAACCTACCTATTTCATCGCATGATCCCATTCAATAAGGAGAAAGAGAAACGGCTTACAAAGATGTGATGGAGAAAATGGTTGTTAGATACAAAGGCAAGCAAGACAGTATGTGGATGCTGAGAGAGATAGTGTTTGGCATTTACAGTTCAATCAAATACAAATCCAGCAACCTATATTGAAATCCCAACACCTTACCTTTAAGCAAAAGTCCCTTATATTTAATCATGACAAAAATCTTACCCTAATCTTAACCAAATACGTAACCTTAACCTAACAAAGCTAGGTCTAACTTAACCATTTACTACCTGGTAACATTTTACATTAAGCATTCATTAACTAATATTAACTAATGCATTTACTAGCATGAATTAAACACGAATGAAAACATGAGTAAAGATAAGTTAATGTTAATGCACATGAGCATAAGTTAATGTTATCCCTGTAAGGTAATAATGTTAACTAATGCCTTTTTTAAGAATTAAGCATGAACAGCGACATTAACAAAGATGAGTTCATAATAAATGCACAATAAATAACACTGGTGATGTGGTTATATGTGGTGTTTTGTCAAAAAGTGTACACTCAGGCATTCATGTGTTATTTGAAACATATTCCTGTGCAATAATCTTTGTTAATGTTATTCATGTTTAATTAAGAGGTGAAAATGGCTTATCCAGTTCATGCCATTGTCATATCCAGCTTGTGGTGGAGCAACAAAATGTTCATATAATTCACGTCCACACCACATGCATTTCAGAATCCATGCTCATTTGAAAAAACGATACACAGTCCACGTGATGGGCATTTTGTGTGGACAGGATAGCAAGCCAGATGATGAAAGCAACAGGTTAAATTTGGACCCGAGGGTAGACAGACATATAAACAAACACACAAACATGCGCACACCCTAACCTGCACACCAGTTGTTGCCAGACCCGAGGGCCAGTCCAATGTACTGCAGCTAATACAATTAGATGGACAATGTGTCACGAAAGCATGGCATCCCTGATGGCTTAGAGGTGCCACAGACCACAGTCTCTCTCACCCAGCACAGATGGAGCTGGCTCACAATGTAGAGACAGAAAACTATGATACCCTTAAGGCCTAAGGGTGAGCTGTAAAGACTGTGAATGAGCGCTGCAGTCGGTGTTGTAATCTTACATCATGCTGAACTCTCAGCACTGTTGACCCGCCTGCTTACCTTGCAATCTCATTTTACACCAGACAGCACCAGCATAATTTTGTTTTTGGCGCGTTAACATTATTTTTGCATCGTTGCGGTGGAATAGCACTGATGACGTTCACCCGCGCACGTGTGCAGTCTACATCTTCCATCTGTGTCAGTGGCCACGTCTTCCAGATGCCGTTGGTTCCCTTTCTGTTCCCACTTAAGAGCCCGAAAACAACGTTGAGACACTTTGCTTGTTTGAGAGGTGCAATCCATCATTGCAGTAATGAAAAAAATAATGAATGTAATGAAATTTGTGTGTGTGCGTGTATGTTTTTGTGCTGTGTCAGTGTGTGTGTGTGTGTGTGTGTTTTCATGCCTCTATGCTTAATAATGAATTTTGTGATGCTTTTGATTTGTAGTACATTCTGACCGAGGCGGAGTCTGCATGGATTCAGAGATATATATAGCTAAAAGAATAAGTATCACTGACATAAACGCAATAAAACAAGTCAGCAGTGACTATAGCATCCCTCATGAATGGTGCAAGTCACCCTGGTTGTATATGTATATGTTGAGCCAATCTGGTATATATTCAGTATGTCAGATCCCAGTGTCAAAATCCATCATTCCTCCAAGTTTCGTCCAAAACAATCCGGACAGACGGAACCCAGTCCCTTCCCCAATCTCGGATCATGGGGGACAAATACTACACATTACTGAGAGTGTGTGAGTATTGTAGACTAGCTACCACTGTACATACTGTATCATCAAAACCTAAATGTTTTCAGAGTTGACAGACAGAGGACACAGCTCATGCTGACGCTGCACTTAAACTGAGCAAACAAACAAAATAGCATTTCTTGGATATGCTGATGTGTGTGTGTGTGTGAGTGTGTTTGAGACAGCTCCACAGAAATGGAATCGAGTCGAATCGGCATGGGTCTTTGGTTCATTGCAAGTCTGTGTATTTGCAGGTGGTTCCCTATGCCAAGGCAACAGTTGTAGCATTCACTTATGTCACCGTGTTGGCAGAGGAGTTTGTTTATGTTGGTGAAGGCCTGGTGGACGGCTAATGGAAAATGTGTTCAGCTGTTTCAGGACTTTAATAAATTGAGTTAAGAATTCAGAAAATCACCTCGTGGCTGTTGCATTTTCATTCTAAAAAGAGAGAAAAAAGTAGCCCTATCTGGTTGATTGGTGGTTTTGCCATAATGTTATCTAACAGATTTGTTAACAGTAACACAGCTGATTAAGATTAGCTGACATAACTACAGTTAAATATGCTAGTTTTCCCCTTAACATTAACTTGATCTAGCATGGTAGAGATTAGTGTCTCTCTGCTGCAGATCCAATGGCTAATTCCAGCCTCACAACATTAACAGTCTGAGCCACAGCAACATTTTGTATCTTTGTTCAAATCATGTGTAGATATCGTCCATTATTGGTATTTTAATAATGCCTGTTTTGTCACAATGGAAGTGTGAATTAAGTTATTCAATCAGTTCCCCAAAGTCGGCTGCCAGTTGTCCCATTTGCAACTGTAGAATCCCCTCCACAGTACCTGTTCTACTCAATTCTATTTCTACAGACAAATCTTTTTTTCACCGATGCAAAGAAGTGGAAGAGTTTGTTTTTGCATGATTGAGACAGATGCAGTGATATTGGTGCAAAGTGGTGGTGTGTAGCGAATGGGTAGAAATGATCTGTGATGGAATGAGGAGGTCGAGCTGGTATTTTTGAGTCTGGCACAGCCAGCTCGACCCTTACAGAGAGATGGTCCGCTCCTCTGACAGAGGACGGAAGGTTAAACTTTGTCCTGTGGTCCATGGCCAAAAAAAAAAAGACAGGGGCGTTGTCTTGTTGTCTCTGTCCCTGCCTGCTTCCTTCTCTCTCGCCTTGCTCCCTTCATTTTCTCTTTGCTCGTCTGCTCACTTGCTCAGTCACTCACATCCGCAGATGCTCGCACAATATTCTTTGTGTATGCCTGAGTTGCATATTTCTTTCTCTGCCTCCCCTCTCTCCTTGTCGCTCCGTCTCACCACCCCTTCAATTCCACATCCATACCCACCATTTTCATCTCGCTTTTTCCCCCCGATTTTTGCTTACTCATCTTCCACCTGTCAGCAGAGCAGATCCTTCTGCCAGTGCCAAAACCGTAGCAGAAAGCACTCTCATTATTACTTTTTTTCCTGCTGTTGATCACTGCTGCCACCGGTGCTCTAAATGGCAAATGTGCTGGACGGTATGGACTCATCACAATATGCGTTGAGCTTGTTCACTTGGCACTGCGTCTGCATTTCCACTTTACATTTTAGGCATTGAGCTCGTGCTTGCATTCAGAACAGCTTACAGTGAGCAGGCAGGTAGAAGATCAGTGTCTTGCTGAAGGGCACTTCAGCAGGATGTGTGGCTTTTGCAGGAAAACTGGAATCCCTGCTGACTCAGCACCCCAACCTCCATTGCTTTTGTACTTTTTACTGTGAAGTTTGTTATCCGGCACAGATAAATAGAAATGAGACTGAGTTGGGAGACAAGATGGGAAATTCTATTAAAATATAAAAAAAATATATAACAAAAAATAATAACAAATAGAGCAATTAAATAGTAATAACCAGGTATGGAAAATTAATGGGTACTACTACTACTGCTAACAATAATAATAATAGTAATAATAATTTATAAACATTCCATCAGTCAAAAGCCACTGCATCAACACTGACAATATCAAATTTTTAATTTCAAGGGGATTTACAATAGCTGAGCTGAGAGATGTTGTACCTCTTACTTCTAAATCCCTGACAGAGAAACAAAAGTATGGCTGACAACAATAATCATTCCAGCTATTCAAATGTGTCCTATACAGTACTGCTGGCTTTCTCTCTGCTGCATATAAAGCAGACCCCCTTTGGGAATGTTTCCCAAATGCGTTCTGTTGGGACCTTTGTTGCACAATATCAACAAATTTATTCAAGGCAGTGTTGAACTGCTTAATACACAATGTTACATAAATATTTGGGTGCCATATTGCCACAGTATTATTCATCTTATCTGTGTCTGCTGCCACAATCCATTTCGGCCTCATTCCAATTGCTTTTGGCGTGAGGCACCATGGAAAACCAGATTATCAAGTTCACAGCGCTCTTTTCCCTGATACAATATGCAGCGAAAATCAAGTCCATCTCCGCACGACAAATTCTGTGCCGTCACCTCGCTTTGCAGTTCGTAGGTCACCCGATTGCGTGATGCAAACATTCTGTGACACCCTGTCAAATGCACATAGTTCCGTGTGGTAATAGCATTCGGTGGCATAACATGTCATTGTCACCACATGCTATTACCTGTCATATAATCATACAACATGACTGTGTGTATGTGCAGTGCTGACGCGGACTGCTCTGTGTTTACATGCCAATCAATAGCCTAATATTTGTTCTTACCAATTATGCAAATGCTTCAAGTTGTTTCCATGTGCAGTTCAGCAATCATCTGTATGTCCTCTGAATATATCATATTTTCATGCAATTGATTTCTGTTTATTACTGTTTTCCACCGATCATACACTGTTGTTATACTGCTGTCATCATATTTCTACTTTTCCATCCTCGTTTTCTTACCAATTATTCAGTGCTGAAGATCAAAACTGGTGAAAATTGGATGCTGACGTGTAGTTGTACACATATGTTATCACACTTGTGTGATAACACACACAAGTACTTGATACTACTAGACAAGCTTTGCAGCTCATGAAATCTCAGCACTAGTGCTGAGATGATTATTCGATTAATGCAT
This sequence comes from Holocentrus rufus, assembly GCA_900302615.1. Taxonomy (NCBI): domain Eukaryota; kingdom Metazoa; phylum Chordata; class Actinopteri; order Holocentriformes; family Holocentridae; genus Holocentrus; species Holocentrus rufus. Next base: position 52,607 of record OMLF01010313.1, read on the forward strand.
TAGCTGGTAGACAGATTTATCAGCCATATTTTTTTTATAACTGATAACTCATTCATCAATCAAGGACTCCAAACTGGTTGGCTGGTTACAGCTTCATAAAGCTTGTCTTTTTCTTTTCCATTTCATATTTTCAGAAAATGATTACTTTTTGTTTGTTTGTGGTTTGTTTTGTTTTGACTGCAGATGAGACTAAGCAAGCAATTCTCACTTTGGGCTCTGGTAACTTCTGGTGAGTTTTTTTGACACTTAATCCATGAAATGATTAAATGATTGATGAAAAAATATAATCAATTAAACAACAATGAAAATAATTGTTAGTTGCAGACTCTGCGCTGACTTTTGTGCTCTTACATGGAGTACAGTTTTCTAATAATATCATGGGTATTCCAGCACTGTTTGTCTCAGTTGCTATGACCACAATCACTTGCACATTTACATTCATTTTGCTTACTCATTGTGCATTCACATTCAGGCCACTTCACTGTATCTTTACGTTGCACCGGGCTGCAGCTTAACGTTGCATTGTTGTCAGGCTGAAATGAAGAAGTATTGGCTCGCGTGTAAACCTGGTCGCTGGAGCCCGTAGCCGCGCTTCCCGTTGACTTCTATTCTCTGGAACAAAGGGTTAAGTGTAGTGCTGTAGTGCAGTAGGTTGGCAGGGAAGTGAGAGATATGATGGGTACTATAAGTGCATGAGCTGCCAGATGGTGCTCACAGAAGCGTGATCATTTGGCATTTGTTCGCCAAAGTGCTCTGGGGGGAATGGAGAGAGCAAGGGGAGGGAGGTGGGGAAGCGAGTGACAAAGGGATGGGTGCAGAGAGAGCCTGCGAGCACATCATCTACCCGGGCGGACGTGACCGCTCCCTTTTCTCCTCTCTACCTTTTCTTTTTTTTTTTTTTTCAAAAATTGTTTTATCTCTGTCTGCCCACCCTGCATTCTCTCTCTGTCCATCTACACTATGCAGTGTTATTTGTCATTGTCATTTTTTTTTTCTTTTTCTTTTTTTTTTAAGTCGTGACAACATTTGTTGCACTCATGTTGGAACTAACAGGCATTGTCACAGTATTCCCCGTCCATCCTCTCTGATATTTGGCCTCCTGTCTCATGTCTGAATCAAAGCTAATTGGCATGGCTGGCATCGTTTACATGTTGTTGTCAAGCTGTGCCAACAGGGCCGGTAAATCTCATCTGGTACACAAACGGTGAACACTTTGATGCTAAAGCCCCAATCGTAGGTGGTGTGTGTGTGCGTGCGTGCATGTGCGTGCGTGCTTGTGTGTGTGTGTGTGTACAGTTACTATGAATGTGCTCTCACACGTGAGTAAGCACCTGAGTGTGATGCCTTTCCGTTGGCGCTGCCACATAGCCACTTTATTGGTGTGCTCATTTGAGCTTTGTGACTAGAGGCACACCTGCTTGGGAGACTCTACGCCCTCAACAATAATGCTGTCTGCCATGTTTACCCTCCAGTGAGGCATCGTCTACTTGGGCAGCAATTGTCATTGTGGTATCCGGTGTGCTCAGCTGAAAAATATTGCAAATTTGGAAATAAACTGCTTCCTGTAAGTGACATTTCCTGACTCAGTGAGAACAAACCACAATTTGTAAATAAAGTAGTGCAGAGCTGAGAAACTTTTTGTTTTGGTTGTATCTAAACTTGATTGAGATTAGTTTTGCAGTAAAATAAGAAATTAATTTCTAAAGGGGCTGACTTTTTGTTTTGAATGAATGCACAGCCACACTCCTGGGGAAATGTATGCATTTTATTCAGAGCGCGTCGGGGTGTTTTTGGCCTCTCAGTTTAGTCGAGTGAGGAAATGGATTTTCCTTCCAAACTGAAAGAGCGGATGTCATTTGCCCTAAAAACAATCTCATGTCCAAATCTACAAAGAAACCTAGAATTAAGGCTCCACCATTGTTATCTGAAAAACACTTTCAGTGTACATTTTGAACCCAACTGAGAATTAAAGTGAATTGACCTAAACCCTGTAATAAACAATATGTACTGTAATTGCACGTCTGGAGCATTTAACAGTGGGACACTCTGCCGTGTATTTTTTTTTTTTTTCCCCCTCAGCAATTTAAATCTGCCACCCGGAAAGTGTGGCACTCCTTTGTTAGCTCTCTGTAATTCTTGTGAGGAAGAGAAGAAAAGAGCAGTGATGAACTGAACCTTTACAGTACAGCAGAGCAGGAGTGCATTTCTTGCTCAGGGCTCCACTCACATCCTCTCATCCAATTACCATTAATGTATGCCTTATGGTTAATCAGCTACAAAGCTCCCTATACTCTCCTCCTTCAGCTCTGCTTTCATTCTTTCCACTTCCCTTTTTTCTCTCTCTCTCTCTTCCGTGGCCGTGAGAAGGAGAGAAGAGGTCAGGGTCCAGAAAAGCAGTTCTCTTGAGGCTATAATTAGTGCCGTGTAACAAACAGCAACAAAGACCAGGAAGAGAATTCGCCAGCAGCCACGACTGAGATGTTTATGATGGCCGAACACAACTTATCAGTTATTTAAAGGGGAGAAAAAATAAAAAAGTAATTACCTCATTGTTGAAAATACATTTACCACACATCTGCGAAAAATGAA
>OMLF01010313.1:55293-65574 GCA_900302615.1 Holocentrus rufus
TGTAGCACACCCTCGTGTTCTATAATTCTTTTCAGAGGAGATTGCAGACACTCGCAAGTAATTCCACTTGACGGAACAAGGGGCCCTTTTCGGAGGCTATTGGGAAGAGAACCAAAGTCTCATTCAGGGAAGTTAATCCCCGTTAATGGGTTTGTTTAAATTCAATAAAAAGGAGAATATGCACAGAATGAATTATGAAAAACGATTAATGAATGCTCCAGCAAGTAATCATTTTCCGGATAAATATGCACATACATATTCATTTTCTCCCTTTTTTCCCCCCCTCCATAAAATCTGTCTTATTTTCAGCAGATACTAAGGGCAACTCGGCTCTATTGAGCCACAGTAATGCATAGTCAATGGAATTAAATATCTGGCCCATTTTTCAGGTGCGTCTTAACGGAGAGGAAGCCTTTTCCTGCCTAGAGATGAGCCTCACTTCCCCTTGGAAATTTTTTTTAAGGCTCACCAAGCAGGTTTTGGGGGGGGTGGAGGGGGGGCGAGTAGCTCCCATGCACGGCTCTTGTTAAAGAAGAAACCCCTTGATAGTGTTGATGACCAGAGTGAGAGGACAGTGTATGGCAGGAGTGACAGGTGTGGGAACAGGGGGACACCGTCTGCCACACCAGGTGACACCTCCAGCTCTGGCAGGCAAGCCCTGAGGCTGACAGACAGTGTGTGTGTGTGTGTGTGTGTGTGAGAGAGAGAGAGGTGTTTGGCTACAAGGGGTCCCAGAGAGAGGGTTACCTCTAACTGGACATTCGCAGGCTGTCAGGAGGAAGAATTTTGAAGGGCGCTCAGTCCAGATGCCAGGAGAGCTGCTCACAGACCAGAAGCAGTTTGTGGTCCTGCATGTTATAGAGGTGAACAATCAAGCTCTTCTCTCTCTGAAAATTTGATATATCATCGAGTTTGGATGGCACAGTGCTCATCAAGATTGTTTTTGTGAAACTCCAGTTTTCAAATAACCGGTCAGATTTTTCATTAAAACAGTTTCAGTCACATAATGATCAGATTCTGGCATTTAAAAACACAGCCAACAGAAAATTACTTTTTGCCACAGATGATGATAATAATGATGATGGCATCTATCTATCTATCTATCTATCTATCTATCTATCTATCTATCTGTCTGTGTGTCTGTGTGTCTGTCTGTCTGTCTGTCTGTCTGTCTGTTGATTTTTTTTTGGTCTGGACTCATCATATTGTACATTACCACCATGAGCTACAGAACATATGAGCACCACCCACATGCAACATGCAGTGTGCTCCCTGTTAATTGCCTCAGTTAAGAAGATTTATTTATTTATTTCTTTTTCAAAGTCACCCAAAAAGTTGCACCCTTGTCACTCAGTGTGGTGTTTTCACTGTATGTATGTGTGTGTGTATGTGTGTGTGTGTGTACATATAGTACATAGGGTTGGCTCAGTGACCAAAGGTCAGAGAAAAAAGTGCTGAATGGGGAATCAACACAGGATCTGCCTGAACAGTGGTCACTAATAAACACGCCCACACAAACAAACACACACAAGTAAACACACAGAGGAGTGCACATTGATAGAAACAGACACATGTGGGAGCACCCACACACACACACACACACACACACACACAGCAGCAACCAAGAGACATTTACAAATTGGCTTCTTGGCTTGAACATTGCTTCCGTTCATAATTATTTCTCCCTGTCATGGGGGCCTCTGCACACTGCCGGTCCCCTGCTAATGCTGTACGCACGCCAAGCAACTCCAGTGCTGCCTCTGTGTTCAGGCAGCCAAGGAAATCTCTCTCTGTAGCTAAAAGCCAATTATTTCCTCGTAGATCGGCAGGACTATTTGCCCCAATAATTATTCCTATATAACCTCTTTACGGGAGGAAATTGAAATCACACGGAGGCGTTAACATAAGAGGATAATTTTGCCACGTGCATTTGTTTTGCCTCCTCATTTCACATGGCCAAGTGGGCTGGTTTGTTGGCATGCCGGCAGAAACCCCTGGTGTTGGCACCGGGATGAAGTGAAGTGAAAGAATCTCTCTTGTGTGCCGTGCTCCATGTGAGGCTGAGGTGGCATCAGAGGGTCGGATTTGACTGTGTGACTGTGTGGAAGGGAATGTGTGAGAAACTGGGTGTACAGTGGTGTGTGTGTGTGTCTCTTTAAGCCAGTTTATGGTTTGTAAGTGTGTGTGTGTACATATTAATCAGGACGATGGATCTTTGGCTTAACCGTGATTCAATTCGAGTCACGATTCACTTGATTGAAGAACATTTTTTCTTTTTTATTAAATGAACAGTTGAATTTGAATCAACTTTGCAAACGATGATTGGAGGCGATTGAGTACATTTTTATCCAAAATTTTCTATACATTAAATTAACAAGTGAAATAATGAAAGACTGTCCTATTTCTTCCAAAATGTGAAAAGAAACAGGCATCAAAATCACTTAAACACTATTCCAACAAACGCTATTGAAGAAAAATAGTGTAATTCATAGTATTCTGTTTGATCACCACAGTGGTTGGTCTTTTTATAAGAATCATCAATAATTTGACACAAAGGATTTCTTATTGATTCAGGCCGAAGTCTCTTCATCTCTTTTTGCAGATCAATGCACTTGAATCGCTGGAATTTACTATAAATACCCTGATTTACAATCAATACACCGATGCAAAGAATTATTCATGAATACACCAGTAAAATCCGCCGCTGGAAAGTTTGGAAGTAAAGCCGAGCAGTCCCAAGCAACCAAAGGAAGTGCTGTCGGGTTTTTGCAGGGTCATTTGAGAATGCTTCAGCAAAAAAAGGCAAATCCCCGGGAGAGCGTCTGCGTTCTCTGGGCTACAAGTGAAGCTGAAATAGACTAGACAGTAATGGGTGAGGTTGTGACTCATCTTACCTGAGGTTTGATAACATCACCATCTGCATCATCCACTCCATCTCTCACTACAACTCTCAGAAATATATCTAAGCCCCAACAAGAGCCACATAGGGTTCTTTGACCCTTTTTGAACATTAGACCCAGAATCCTTTGAGGAATTCACTTAGAACCCTTGTAGAAAAGTTCCAGAATAGAATCCCGAAAGGTGATTCTATCAGTCCTTTAAAATTTCTCATACTCATATATGAGTAAATATGAGTCATAATCTCATGTTTACTCCTTGAAACATTCTTTCGGAGTTTGTTTTTTCACATTTACAGTGTCCACCACATATAACACAACCTACTGTTGTCAAAATCAGTTTTGTTTGAGCAATCAGTTTTAATATGAAGTCAGATCCTAAAACTTGAGTTGTCCTTCTGATGCCATCTCTTGCAGTCTTGACATGGCAAAGAAGAAGCTGTTGAACCTCCTGCATAAACGTCTGTATAGCAAGTAAAAAGTAATTACACTAATATTATCTTGACATAAGCAGCAAAAAGGATGTGCACATTAAACCGTACAGTGAGTAGAATAGACTCGAAAATGTTGTCCTCCACCTTTCTCTCAAAGGAGCTACTACTGGCACATCTCTGTGGAAAACACTCGAAAGGTAAAAAAAAAAAAAAAATGAAAAAGAAAAGTGCTACCAACAACCAGATATGGTCGACTCTAGCTTGAAAAATGATGTTAAGCTGATGATACCCTGGTAGTGTTTTTGGGGATATTTAGGCCAAAATTTGCCAGCAATTTTGGCTGGCAACATGCTCTCACCGAAGACAATTTGCCAGCTGGAAATCCAGCCAAACGAGATCAGAGTGCAAGCTTTACTGGCTTAACTTCAGCCAATGAGAGACAAGAAAACTGGTCAGCTAACCTGTCCTTTTCTCACACAAAAACTTCCAATGACAATGGCAAAGTGGTGGAAACTGTTATAAATACCCAACAACTGGGAACTGGTAGATTTTGCCCCAAATTTGCCCTCAAAATTGCCCATGTATCATCAGCTTAAGACTCACCATGTCTGATTTTCTCTTTTGCGTTTGCTAAGATCTTCGGTCTTTCTCAGTATGTGTTCTTGTGACACGACCTCTAATGTCTAACAGCCACAAAACAATTCGGAAACAAAGGAAGACGCAGGCGGATAAGCATTCTTGTAGTTTGCCCATCGTTGGGACTCAGTTGTCTAAAACAGCGTCCTGGGACTGTGACCTTTATTCTATGTCACCCGCCTCTCTCTTTCTCCCCACAAGCTTTCCTGTCTATCTTCACTTCAAATTGACTAATTAAGGCGAAATATATAAATAAAGATCCGGGAAGGTCACCTGCCAACAAGAAATGCGTTGGACGGTGATTTGGCTGATGAGAACAAATGACGAAGCGCCCAAGAATCATTGCAAGAGCGACGCATCCCATCCAACCCATGCGATCGTCTATATTGCAGAGCTGGCTGAAACAGATGGGACAATGAACAGCTGTGTATTTTAATTAATCGTGCGTGCAACATCAAGCACACAGCCCATCTCAAACTGTAAAGATGCCTCTTTGTGCTTGCTTTAATGATTATTTGTTCTCTCCAAGACAACTTGGGAGGAACTTTCTCTACAAGGACACAAGTATCGACTTTGCATTATTGAACTTGATAATTAGCCCTAGTTTTAGTCTATAATGGTGCTCAGACATGCAGGTGATGGAAATTTACTTCTGATTTGTGATATGCTACACCTATTTTGTAAAGGAGGAAGTCTGCTGACCAAAATGCTACTCTAGCATACAGAATTTCAGAGATGGGCAGTTAGTATTTGTATTTTTTGGGGACTTTTTAGCACTTTCATATCATATACCTATTTGACAATTAGTGACTAATAAATAAATATTGTTTTTTCATATCCAAATCTTATTATGTTTAGTTCTGTGTTCCAAAAGGTGTAGCCTACATAATAATTCCAACTTTATCCTTCCTAAGTGGCATCCCGTTGGTTTATTATGCTTTTGAATGATCCCTCCTGGCATTGTGCCCCAGCATCCTGTTTCAACAAGAAATACATCACATTAAGAGAGTAAGATGCTTGTGACTTGTAACCATGTCTTCTGGGCTGTTTTGACTTGTGTTGTAATTCAGTTATGAATCCTATGTGAGCTGTAGGCGTTCTGATTTCTCTCACCAGTCGTTTTGGATTATGTATTTGAAATCCAATCCTAAAGTATGATTTGTAGAAATTTGTCTTAGATATTATACAACTCAAACAAGATGATGAGCTGTAGCAGCACATGGTAGTAGTGTGTTGTGACCTAAAAAAATGGGACTAGTATTATAGTAATTGTATTATTCCTTATTAACAAACAATTCAGAAATAAATCGATTAATTGTTGATTTTTGGTTCGTGCCCTTTTTTTCTTGCTTAACTGCAACGTAAGCAATGTCCAAATCACTGTGTAGCTTAAGCATGGTGGGTGTGTCTGGCTTCGTTGGCAAGCACACAGCATAACCATTAATGTTCCCCACTAGTGATCAATAGTCAGTAAACTAAATGTCCCATATAAGTGAACTATGTTGCTCTGTGTTAGAGTACTTCATGTCCTCCAGTCAGTGGTAGAAACTCACACAAAGTAAGAGCAATAAAATAGTAAAAATATCCCTCAGTAATCACCATTATTCACAGATTACTGACCTATGTTGTTGACATCTGTGTTGTATTAAAATATGCTCTTTCTGACGGAAGAAACAAAACCAACGAAAAAAAGGTATATTATCCAGCACTGCAAACCTTGTTAGTGCAGGTGCATCAGAATGAAGTATGAAAACATCGATGAAAAATAAAGATCCCCCATGCCGTTCTTGCAAAACATCTTTATGAGCATTAAATCCCTCAGGTTGCACTTGAATTTTTTGTTTGTTTGTTTTTTGACATGGATGGTTTCAAAATGGTGCACTTTTCAAAATGAAGTCAAAATAAGAATTTAGGGGTCCAAATCTTTTTTTTTTAGGGGTTCAGGTACCCTTGAGGAACCTCTTCATTAGCCATAAATCATTCTTCAGATATAAACAGGTTATAGATCGATCCTCCCCCCGATTTCTAAGATTTTACTGTTACCAGGTAGAACTTCCCTTCAGTGACTTCACCTGCAGTGACTGACTGCCACGGCAACCACTGCCGTCAGTTTCCAGGAAGCTTCGAGATGTTCCGGGTAAATGGAAAGAGAAAGGTGAGTGTAAGTGATGATAATTGGTTGGAGTATTTTTGCTGTATTTTTTCTTGTTTTTCTGCCCTGGCATTGTACATTATTGTATCCATTTGCTCTGAGCTTTGTACAAAAGCTCACTGGGGTTTGAGTGATTTTTTTTTTTCTCATTTGGAGAACCCAACCTGCATGAGAGCTCAGAGACAGAAAGCGAGGGGGGAAAAAAATGCATCTCCTGGAAAGATTCAAGTCGAAGAGATGAATAAAGTGGTGAAAACAGTTTCGGCTTAGATTTAGTCATTTACACGGTGGCAAAAGAAAAATAAAAAGATAAATGATAAGATGCAAAAAAAAAAGGAAAAAGAGGCTACAGGGCTTTTACAAAAACATCTTTAAATAAAATTCATTAGACCCCTGCTCACTCCGTGTGATTGTGTGCTATCTGATTAGTTCATCAAAACACAGAATTACCAGTCGATCATGCACTGTTCAAAACAAGTTATTGCTGTAAGGCATCCACTGTTGTTGTGTGGTTTGAATGCATTATAAGGGGTCCTTGCAAAATATCTACAGTGTGTCCCTGCAAAATGGATGACTTCTAGCATGTGAAAGAGTCAACACACTTGCAACTTCCATCTTTAAATATTTCATTTGGATTTTCTTGTGCATAAAACTCGCTTGGTAAAACCGGGGGGCCAGAGAGCAATGAGAAAAGTTTCCGCATTGTATTAAAAACCCATGAAGATGTTATTTTTTAGCACTTTGTCCACAGTAATTTACCCCCCACGCCCCTTTGGTCCGAGGTCAGGGTCAGCTACAAAACAGAGCCCTTTGATGATAATACTATGCTCTATAATCACTCTGCCTACGCTGTACAAGAAAGCAAAACAGCAAGAAAGAATGCAAAAAAAACAAAACAAAATAATTATGGTCGAACACCGCGGCTGCCCACAAAACTATGCAAAACTGATTTCCACTTACGGTATTTAAGTGCGACAACGACTGCATTTACAGACTGCGAGGGGCTTCTTTTGTCCTGAAATGGCCTGTGCATATTCCAGACAATAGCTACCCCTGAGAAACACAAAAGGTTAGGGATGAACAGGGGAGATAGAAGGGAACATTATCTGTGGCTCAAAATCCTTTTAGTGCTCAAGTGGAAGATGGAAATAGACCAAGATTAGCATGCCAAGTTTTATCATCTTGAGATTTATTATGTGTTCTACCAGGTACAAAGAGAAATAAAAGACAAATGCGTTTTTAAAGTTCACACCATCTATAATCTATGAGCGCCCCGGACTATTTCAATTTAATTTGGACCTTACAGTGTCACAGACCTTAAAAGTATATATATAGACATAAGGAGAAAAATAGGTGCATTTCTGTGCATGTGAAGAGGTGGAGGCTCAGTGTGATGAAAAATCTTCCATATTTACAGAAGTCATATTAGACTCTGGAGATCGTGCTGTGCTCCCATGTCATCCTGCTTCATTCATTTGTGTGCAGTCAAAATCCCGGGTGTACAGCATCTGTCGAAACTCCCACTTCCACACAGCTTCTCCCCTTCCTACTTCTTAGAAATTACTTTTTGTTCTTCGCGAGCGTATAGGGTTAAAATACAACTGTTTGAACATTGGTTTCAAACAGTGGACCAAAAAAAAAAAGCAACAACAGTGGTTTCATCAGTATTCAAGTGAAACAAGCCAGTGTTTTACCACATGGACAGCCAATATGAATTAATTTGACCCCAAGAGCAATATCCCCACAACTCCTGCAATGAAGACAAATGATAATTCTTACCCCCTCTGTACATTTGTGGACTAGTTTGGTAATTACTCTCACAACAGCCACACAGCAACAGCGTGGGTGCATTTAGCCCAGCATTTCAATTAACTATTGGCAAAGTCTAATTTGTCATTTACCAATTAGGATAAAGGACAATTTGGCGTCGTATTTCACAGCTAAGTGAGAACTGAGTTGAGACGCAACAGAAAAAAAAAATCAGTTTTTTTTCTATTGTCTGTTCAACTTTTTATTTTCTTCTTTCCAAATGAAGCAAGAAAAAATATACTTGCAGTTTTGTTTTTGTTCCCCTTTGAGTTTTCCGCACTTTGCTAATATGAGTCTTTTCTGAAATCCGTAGGTCTCAAACGTTTCGATTATATGTCTTTGTGTCGACAGATATTTTAATAAAATATAGTGCATCAGGTTTGCCTAAGGCTAGCATCTGGGACTGGAGGTCTGATCAAGACCTGTCAAATTGGTCGGTCATTGGTCAGACAAGCAGCAGACACCCTGTAGCAGAGGTTTATTTGGTGTCAGAGGCTTTTTTACTGAAATATAGTGTGTATTTATTGACAGTGCACATTCTTTATTCACAGATTTGACTATTAGTTAATGTCTCTTTAGCCATGAATGGCATTTCTACAATTTACTTCATTATTTACTCCCTAATCAACTCAAATAACTCAGCTCTTTTCAGATACCAAGGCAACTAATGGGAGGCTTTATCCATTCCTATTGACTATTCACAACTGTGCAGCACCATGCTGCTATTTGCATGCATACACTTAATTTGTACCCTCTCATAAATTGTCAGAGACACCTACATCAGCAAAATATATAATCATAAAATGTGGGAAGTAAAACAGATTACCACTGAAAGTCATCATCAGCATCATAAATATAAGATGGGGTTAGATGAGGAGAGAGGGGGAGAGGGAGGTGAAGGAGGGCCTAAATGTTGATAGATGTTTGAGGAACGATCCCCTGCTAATAACTTTAGGCATGGTCTAGAATGGATTCCAGTCATTCAGCATCTGCACCATGAAATGCATGGAAGTTAATAACACACACACCAACCCATACACATTTACACATATAATCACGTAGCAGCCTACCCTCCATATAATGGAGTTTCCATCCACTTATTTTTATTTAGTTTATGTATACGAAAACCTGAGTAGGACCCCTCGAATTGCAGAAAAACAGCTAGATTTTGCTTGAGGTGGCGTATCAGCGTAGAAAAAAATGCGATAAAGTCTGATGGAAAAAGTTAATTGATGAGCATTGAGTGCATTTTGCATGTTTGGAAGCATAGCATATGAATGTTATTGATTTGACTCGATCACTTTTGGAGCATGTTTGCGTTTGAGTGAGTTATTACGTTGGGACAGTGCAGAATATGTCCCGGGTTCCCAGTAACAATGTGACAGATGGGCTGCAGGAAGTCATTAAATCCGTTGTTTTAATAAACTTTTCTCGCCATGCATCACTTGTTCTCATGCCCGTGCACTTTTTGCTTTATATATATCGAACCTATAATTCAAGTTCAATTCACACAACCTCAGCAGGAAATAGGCCATGCGTCTTGTCAGATTGTCCTGGAGCAAGATGCCAAAGCCCGAACTACTCACCAACTATGGATAAGAGGTCAGCTAAATACTCAGTTTCAGTGTAAATACAATCACATACACTCACCAAATTCAAATGGCTAACGGAAATCCAATTCAAGACCATTAATGCTGTGAATGCAAAATGTAAAAAAGATTTTTCCCCTCTCAACCATTGCTTATTGTTTATCTCCTCACCACACTCTCGCACATATAAAGATGAGGATTTTTGCTTCAGTCGGTCCTTTTTAGCCCCAACTATCCCACAGAATATCGGCCGCGGCTTGATGGATGGCTTAATTAGAGCTCTGCATCCATAGCTGAATCACTTTCCAGAAATGAGCAAGCTGTCATCACTGTGAAGCCGATCAATCCTCCCAGTCGACCCTCTTCCAACATCAGGCGCTCCATTCCAATCCAATTGTTTGATGGAGTCCCTGCATAAATCTGGGAAGGTGTTCGGGGAAGGGGTTTTTAATCACAACAAAATGGTGAAATATCCAAATGGATTCAGATCAAGATCTCATCAAGCAGAGAGCGACCCAATTTGGCTTTGTAGGTGTACGCTCGCTCTCAGGCCCTGTCTGGTGTCATAAACACGATTTAAAAATTTTTTTTTTTAGCAGATGTCCACATGGGAACTGACTCATATTGTTTGCCCATCAATCATTTGAATGATCAGGTGTGTTTAATGGTACTTAATCCTGTTTACCAGAGAATGTATCGCCCCGGGGGGTGGGAGGGGACTGATCGTACCGGGGTTAGTGCTGTTTGTTTGCGGTTTGTTCACC